>PVJH01007177.1:0-95103 GCA_004026705.1 Nesogale talazaci | reverse complement strand
CTATGTCTGGAGGGAGAAAGGCTATCACACATAACTCTGTCCAAATGCTGGATAACTGGGTAAAAGCCCTATTGCTGCCACAAACAAAAACTGAACTATTAAGGGCACATAAGGAGCCCGTATCATTAACAACCCTAGAACAAGAAACAAATCCCGCCATTTCTACAAAATCTCACAAGTATTGTTCAGGACTCTTCCTTTTCCTCCCTTCTTGTATTTGTCCCTGTGGGTGTGGGATGTTGGCCCCTTCCTTGATTTTATAGTCTTACCCGCTTATATTCAGCCTGAATTTCTTCCTTAACTCCTGGTCACTAATAAATTTTTCTCCTTTTCATTTTAGGAATGTCATATAAATGAAAGTATACCTTAAGTTATCTTTGGGGCTTAAATAATATTAAATTGAGAAGTCCAACCTGCACTAAAGGCATTAGTGGAAATTATGATTGCATAAATTGACAGAATACCAATGGAAATATTTAAATAAAACTGATGTAGTCCCAGAAGTACTTGATCTTCTTTGCCAAGAAATTTGGAAGACAGCTATTTGGCCAACAGACTGAAAGATATCCATATTTGTTTCTACTATATGGAAAAGTGACCCCAAAGAATGTGAAAATAGTCAAATAATACCATTAATATCACACAAGTAAAACTTTACTGCTATGTCTTCCTTTTTCTTTGTATATCAGCCCTACAGCCACATAGGTCAGGAGACATTCTAGCTTAACATCAGACCCACAGGCTTAAACCAGACTGAACTTTACTGCTTATAAAGTGTAGTGAACTATTCTTTTGATATAAAATTCTCTCTTCGTGTGTATGTATGTGTACATATAAACATATAATAGGTAAATGATAACATAAGTACATATGTGTATATATAAACATCTGGCAATTGTCTGTTGGTTTGTCAGACACATACATATATAAAAATAGACGTCTGCCATATATATGTATATATATATGAGTACATATACACACACACATATATAAAATCACTGGTGTGTTCAAGTATACTTTTTTAACTGTAAACCTATGTATGTATCATTTAAAGAATGCTGCCAATGATTTTTTTACTTCCTTTCATATAAAATGAATCTCTCGGGTAGTCTAAATCTGGCTACTATAACCAAGAGGGGTCTTTATGGATCAGGTTCTCAACACTTTTAAAAATTAAACATCAAGGAAAGTTAACATCAAAGTCTCTGAAGGTCTTAGTTATTCAGTTACCTTTGGAGTGAATCTATATGTCTGCCACAATATTTAACAATTTCAATCCTGGGTCAGTTAGTAGAAAGTGTCTTAGCTTTTTCAATGAGAGTTGTTAACTCTATCATCAGGGAAAATGTTTAACTAAATAAGCCTTATGTGTATAAAATATTTCGAGAAGAAATGAAATCAAATAAATAATTGTTTCATCTTTATCAGAACTCTTAAAAACATTAATGAAAATATAGGATTTAACTGTAATACAATTAAACCATGGACAGTCCACAGCCCTCTCATACATATGTCTGTCTTGAGGGCTTGGACTTTGCTTACAGGAACACTGAGAATTCCAGGAAAGATTTATTCCCCTGAAGTCACATTATGCTAAAATGATAATCCTTCTGTTTCAATTTCATCTGAGGCTCAAAGATCTATAATTTCAGCTCATTGAAATTGCTAAATACTGGGGAAGGCATCTGTGTGTATATATATAGATATCTGCCATTTGTCTATCAGTTTATCAGACACACACACACATCATTGGCATGTTTAAGTACACCAGCACAATTTATCTTTTAAACTGATTTAATGTAAAGACAAAAATTGGAGTTTGTTTTATGCATTCCTGTCAGGATACACTAACAAGAATATTCTTTTTTGGAAAGCTCAACATTACCTTACTTTATATGGTCTGTAATTCTTGATACTAGTATTTCTAGAGTGCAGTTTTGTGTCCTCCCATGTGAGATACACTCATAGAAACACAGAAAAGAGCACATGTCCACACACATAAATAATATTAGCAAGCTGAGCACAGTCCTAATATTTGAGTCTGAGCCTTCAGAAATATTGAAATGCCATCACCCTCAAAGTTATCAAGGATTTTATTTGGCTTGTATCCACAAGTATATTTGTCAAAGCAGCTGTTAGGAAATCAAATTGTGTCTTTCACTGGGCAAATATGCTACATAAGACCTCTTTACAGTGTAGATGAACAAGGATTGCACTTTGAAGACTAAGGTGGGTCCAACCAAAGCCCTGGTACTTTTTGTTTTGTTTTGTTTATTGGGCATCACTGTCCTCTGGTGGTGGGAGTAGGAGGCCCAGCCTTTGCTCCTGTCAGCCGCTGCTGAAATTGAACCTCCATCCCAGTGGGCTGCAGTTCCGTGCACAACCACTATGCCACCAGGGCTCCGCCCTCAAAGTCATGGTATATTTAACTCGCTGATTTGTGCCAAGGTTGGACATTGAATGAGGAAAACCACATAAAAATTTATGCATTTGAATTGCAATGTTGGTGAAGAACATTTAAAACACAGTCAACTGCCAGAGAATAATCACATCTCTTAAAGGATGTACAGCCAGAATGTTCCTTAGGAAAATAAAGGTGAGACGTCTACTCACATACGTTCTACATGTTATCAGGAGAGACCAGTACCTAGTAAAGGGTATGATGCTTGGAAAAATGGAGTGTTGTCAAAAAGAGGAAGTCCATTGAGGAAAGACACTGACAAGGTACCTGCATGAGTGAATGGGCCAGACCCAGGCAGTGTTTTGTTCTCTTGTACATAGGCTAGCTTATGAGGTGGAAAGGCCTTTAACCAAGCCACAGCAAAGGTAAGCGTAAGACATTTATTTAAATTCTAATTTCTAAATTCTAAATTCTAATTAATTTAAATTCTAATTTCTAAATGATCATTCCACTGCTACATATAATGCATTTTTAACATTTAATCATCTGTGCTTCAAGCAAATGAAGAGTTTTTCATCGTCCACTACCCAAACTGAAAAATACAAGAAAATGGAGAATAAAGGGACTTCCAGTTTGATTTTCACATTTTACAAATAAATGATACAATGACTTTCTACTGGCTAAGATGAGTCAGTCACTTTAGAATGTTATTTACTACTTAAATTTCAAATGTAAAAGCCACATCCAGGAGCTGAGCCCTGGTGGTGTAAGTGGTTGAGTGCGGGACTGTGACTCACGGGCTTGGCGGTTCAAATCCAGCAGCAGCTCTCCGGAACCAAGACTTGGTAGCTCCCACAACTACCAGAGGGCAGTGATGCACCCCCCACCTCAGAAAAAAACTACATCTTTCCAGACTCATAATTTGGGATAGAAAATTGTTGAAGAAATGGCAAATAAGTTATCTACCTTGGAACTTTTACCATTTTAAATCTCTAGATTGAACTCAAATGTCTTGGAATTGAATCTCCATGCAGTTTTCATTATCATAGCTATATTGAAAGAAATATTTCTATCTTCTTGTCAATCATAGTATCTTGTTGCAGAAACATAATTACTTGAAAGCAAGTTTCTAAAGCTAGCTTTCATTCTCAAGGGGAATAAAGTACTCTCTATCCTATTCCCACACACTTGAACAGTAAATAATATAGTTTCATTAAAGAAATTTAAAGGACATCCTTGGCTGCAAAAAATTCTCTGTGTTCTAGACACATTTATTTAGTTTATTTACATTTCATATATATCATCTATATGTGCACATTACTTACTGAGCAAAATATACTGAATCTCTTGCAATCTAAGTTTCCAAATATAGAATAATTTCAGACATACTTATATCTCATACCGATTCTGTAAACAAGAACGCAGCAGATGCTTAAAGGATGTCAAATATTTACAATATGTTCTTTTCATTCACGTTTTAAATGCAACCAGGCGCCTGAGTCGGAGTGAGTTAAGCATCGGACAACTAACCAAAAAGATCAGCAGTTCAAATCCATCAGTCACTCCACTGCAAAAGGGCGAGGCACTCTGCTTTAGTAAAGAAAAATGGAGGGTCATCAAAAAGAGGAAGCCTGTCCAGGAAAGGCATTGTTCCTACACTGTCCTCACAAACAATACAGCTTTAAGTCCATTTTTTTGCTGAAAATGCCAATTAGTCTCACTGAGGGTCTCATAGCTCTGCAATTCCTTCACTGTATGTACTAAATATGCTGTCCTTCTCTGCTGATGGATCTCTTCTGACGACATGTCTAAAGCAAGCTAATCAGACGTATGCGTTTGGATCCATGTGAATTTTATTGATGGTGTTGTTGTATGTATCCATAAGAACTGTGGTTTAAATCTATCAGCCCTCCATGTTAGAAATACGAATATTTGCTCCCCTAAAGATGTACAGCCTTGAAAACCCTATTAGTATTTTGTTCAGTGGTTATTATGAATCAGAATCTACTCGTGGCATTGAATTTAATTTTCAAAAGTAATTTACAAAACCACCATTCATGAACCAATTTATCAAGACATGGTGCTGTGCATGTTACTGGGTTGCTGCAACCTGTCAGTGGTATTTCAAATACCAGTGGGGTCATCCATAGCGAATAGCGTTCAGCAGAACTTTTAAACCAAAACAGATGAGGGCTCTTCAATAATTTCATGTAAAAATCTCATCATCTGCAGTTCCATCCAGCTCAATAATTAGCATCATGATAAGCTTAGAAATAAAATAAGTTGTCAAAGATTTCATCTTGTTTTTACCTACAACTAATGCTCATGGGAACAGCTTAAAGAAAAGAATGCTTTGAAACTCTTGTGGCAGCAATTGTACCATACTGCTTGATGTGATTGAACAATGAAATGGTGTGACATCTGTCCTAACTCCCTATACAATGGTTTGGGGCAGGTGGGGAGAGAATAAAGCAAATGACACGTGGCATTGGATAAACCTGTTCCATAAAACTTCTTTAACATTGCTAACAGCATGGGATTTAAATACCAAAGTGTGCTTGACTCAAGCAAGCCATGGTATTTTCAATCACCTCACATGCATGTGAGAGTGGCACATTGACTAAGAAAGACAAAGAAGAATCAATGCTAGATCATCAGACTATTAGATCACGGAAGTAGTGCCAGGGTGTTTCTGAAATGTGAAAGTGGTGAAGCTTGGTTTCACACATTTGGTACATATTATTAGAAGACAAGTCACTGAAAAACGACAGCTTCCTTTGTTAGGTGGAGGGACTTGGAATAGAGAAAGACCATCAATTAGATGTACCGACAACGTGGTTATAACAATAGGCTCAAACATAGCAATAATTGTGATGAGGGTACAGGGTGAGCAATATTTCGTTCTGTTGTCCATATGTTTGTTATGAGTTAGAATCACCATAAAGGCACCTAATAACAACAGCTGTTGTCCGTGTTAGACCCTGCCCCTTATGTTTAAAAGGGGAGTCTGGATAATAGACTCACTCTGAGGAGGACTTGAAGCACTTGCTGATGAAGATCCAAGGTTGTATCCCTCAGGATTCATTAAGATTCAATGTGAGGGTGGTCAAAATTCTCACAACCAGACCAAGTGTTAACATCATGACAAATGGAGAAAAGGTTGCAGTTGTCAAAAATTTTGTCTTGCATGGGTCCTCAATCCATTCTTAGAAGCAATAGTCTTGAGATCAAAAGATGTGTTGCATTAGGCAAATCTGTTTCAAAAAACCTCTTTGGAGTATTGAAAAGCAAGGATGTTACTTAAGGTACACTGGATGCAAGCATTAGTATTTTCCATCAATTCATATGCATGTGAAAGTTGGACATTGAATAAGGAAGACCAAAAAGGAACTGATGCATTTGAATTGTGATGCTGGAGAAGAATTTTGCAAGTATCATAGACCACTGCAAGGACAAACTGATCTGTCTTTGAAGTTCAACCAGAGTATTCCTTAGAGGTAAGGATCCTAAGACTTCATCTTATATACTTTGGGCATATTGTCAGGAGAGATCAGGTTCTGGAGAAGGATATCACACTTTGTAAAGTAGAGTGGCAGTGAAAAACAGGGAAGCCATCAAGGAGATGGATTTAATATAGTGCTGGAGCAAGGGGCTCAGGTGCTGGACCAGGTAGTATTTTGTTCAGTGTACATAAGGTTGCTATGGATCAGAACTGCCTGGATGGTACCTAACAACAGGTAAAATAGATATTTAGCCCTTTAAATAAGTAGGATATGAACAATAATCAAGGTACTGAAGTAATAAGCTCAAATTGTACTGAGAGAATTAGTCAACAACAAGGAGCCAGGAATGAATGAAATGCTCATTGAAATAGTCTAAAACACTAATGAAGCACCAAAAGCACACATTCCTCTAAGTCAGGAAATTTAGAAGATAGCTACTTGGCCATCTGAAATGATCCATATTTGTATAGATTAAAAGGAAAGGTGATGCAACAAAATGAGTGAATTATAGAACAATCTCAGAAATACCATATGTAAGTAGAATTGTGCTAATAATCATTGAACAATGATTTCAGGAATACTTTGATAGGGATTTGCAGAAATTCAGGCTGGATTCAGCAGAGGACTTGGGAACACAAGCTCAACAAGGGAACACATTACAAATGTCATATGGATCTCAGCTGAAAGGAAAGGAAACCAGAGAGAGGTTGACTTTAATTTTATTCATTATGCCAAAGCATTCAACTCTGTGAAGCATAGCAAACTATGGGCAATCCCCAAGAGAAAGTGTAGGTAATGTGATCTAATTCCATCTTGCCCTAAAGCCATGTCTCCAATGCCTGTTGCTCTGTGGGTAGGTTGGTAGGTCAAGCTATCCTGGTAAATTTTCAATTATAAGCTTTTAGTCTTTAGATAACTCCACTCCCACCCTATTCCAGGATGTTATGTAGACTAAAGCTTCTTGTAGTTTCTTTAATCAGCTTGATTAATTAGAGTAGAATGTCTGTGCTCCAACTCAGAAAACAGGATACAGATGGAACCTGTCCTTCACAGAATTTTTTTTCTGTCTCTATATACCCTAACTTGGGGTTGTGAGTGACATTAGTCCTCCTGAGGCTGCCAGCTTAAAGAAAACTTTTAATTTGGATTCAAGGCATTATAGTGGTCTTCAATCTCCTGTGGCATTTTGGTGGCCCCAGCGAGACTGCCGCTGTGCCATCCAGAACATAGCCTAGGCCATTTGACTGCCTCCATGGAAGATGCCTCCAGAAAATTGCACTGACCTGGTCTGGCAGTCAACTGGGAGCTGCTCACCTAAATTTTGTGCTTAGACTCTACCAATTAGGTTCCAGAGGTAAGTCTCTCTGTTGATTTCTGGGACCTGTGTGTTCGGACTTGTGGAAGGGACCAGCAATAGTCTTAACTCTCCCAGGCATACTTCTCACTGAGATGTCACTGGAGAAGTCTGGGTATCTGGTAAGTAGGGTTGTTCCCTCCCCGCCGCCAAAGGTTCTCATCATGGTCACTTTGCTTCCTCTTTTATCTTCTCATTTTCCAGTTCACTTATTTCAGTCCTGACCCTCAGTCTGGCAATAACAGCCTCTGTGTAGTGCATCAATTTTCAGAAATCGTTTTTTGGCTCACTTTTACTTTCTCTGAAACATGTTCTTTTTAGCCCTTTGGTGTTTATAGTGTAATGAATCACTGCCCCTTGGATTTTCTTATAGTGTAATTTTCTATAGTGTAATGAATGAATCACTGCCCCTTGGATTTTCACACATTTTAGCCAGCACATTAAAGTGACCAGATGTCCCGCTTATTAACAATTTAACAATGTCCCATGGCATTTTAAAATTAAAATAAATATATACTACAATACTATTTTTGCATTCTATGAAAGTTTTGTTGCTCCATGTAGGCCAAATTTTTAATCAAGAACAGCCCCCCCTCCCCCGGTCATTGGTGTCCCGCTTAAAATCCGGTCACTTGACAATACATTCGAGGTCTGTTACAAGATATTCCATAGTGTTTCCTCACCTTATGGGATCTGGACCATCAGTTTGATTGGGTAACTGACAGCTATTTCCAAGTAACCCTCTCCAACGTCAGCCAACTAGAGTCCTCCTTGCTCCCTGTCTTCCTATTGGACAGGTAGTTCTATAGAGACTAACTTGATTAATGGTTTCTTGGGGGTAAGACAGGGAAGGCTGGCAGAACATGGAGAGCTAATAATAATAATGAGTACAAGAAAGAAAAAATGTTCTCAGATGAATTGTGGTCATGATAGTACAACCTTTCTCAATATGATTCATACTTTTGAATTGCATGATATGTGGATTCCATGCCAATAAAAGTATTTGAAAAATTTTTTAAAAGTCAGCTCTAAAGGTAACATACCCCCTTACAGAATATGCTAGATCATTTTAAAAGAGAATTTGCTAATGGTTATGGGATAAAACTAGAAAGCTCCAGACCCTTTGAGAGTTAGAATGGCCCCCATGTGGTGTTGGTTGACCTGACATAGATACCTATGACCCCAAGCTAGCTCAAGCTGTTTGGAAGGTGGTGACAGCAAAACCTGGGCACCCTGACCAACTCCCTTATACTGATGTGTGGTTAAGTCTCCTCCAGAATCCTCCACACTGGCTGAGGAATTGTGACAAACAATGTGGACTCATCATGACCCGTGACAAAAGCTAAATGTTTTCATCCAACTTCTAGTGGAATCTGACCTGTTGCCTTAAGTTAGGCTTCCATCATTGGCCACCAGCCCCAGCGCATCCCTTGGTCAAGTTGTGTCCTCTCTCCACATTGGCAGTGGAGGAAGAGTCCCCTGGAACCAGGGACTCAAGGGACCAGCACTTTGGTTTACATTCCTTTCACCAGTAGTGATTTGTGTATTAGAAAATCCAGCATTCATCTCTCTCTCAAACAAACCACAGGCACCTATTAGCCTGTTAGAGTCAGTGTTCCAAACCCATCCTCCCACTTGGGATAATTGTCAGCAATTGTTCATAGTTAATAGCCCTTTTTACAACAGAAGAAAGAGGCCACATTCAATAGGAGGCCAAAAACATTATTATAGGTCCCATAAGCAAGATGACACATGAAAATAGGGATTGTCTTGAGGCCATGTTTCTCCAGATCTGGCCTCAATGGGACCCCAATACTTTTGAAAGCATCCAGGCATTGGACACTTTTCACCAGTATTTACTGGCAGAGTTAAAGGGAGCTGCCAGATGGCCCACTAATATATCCAGTTAGTACAGTTGTTTGGGGGCCTCAGAAATCCCTGGTAATCTTTCTGGAGAGACTATGGGATATATACTGCTCAGAGAGACCTTGAGGTCCCTGACAATAATTAGGCCATACATTTGGCTTTTGTCACTGAGCCTACACCTGATATTAGAAGAAAAGTTCAGAACTTGGAGGCGTTTCAGGGAATGAATTTGTCCCAACATCTAGAAGGATCATAAAAGGTTTTTTAAAATAGTGATAGCCCCAAGGACATCCAAAGGAAATGTGTGGCTAAAACAGCCATCATTACATTACAAGAAATGGGGGCTTTTCCCAAAAGGACCCCAAGAAATAGAGTTTTAGAGGCCCAAGACACTACTTTAGAAGAAGAAAGCGGCTGTTAGGAAAAGAGTTAGTGTGCCTACTGTAAAAAGGGAGGCTAATAGAAAGATGAATGCCCTGGGAAAACTCAAAAGACTGTCCCACAACCGTACCCTCAGTCTAGAGGAGCAGGTTTGATGGGGCCCAGGGTCTTATAAACTCAGCCCCCAAGAGCCCAGGGTCACTTTGCAAGTAGGGGACAAGGCTATCTGTTTTCTAGTAGACACACGAGGCAGTAATTCATTTCTAACCCAGCTGCTGGAACCAATGTCCATCAACAAAATCTCTACTCGGGGAGCTACTGGTATGACCTCAACATATACCTGGACCACGTGTTCCAAAAAGACCAATTAACCTTGGAAATAATACCATTACTCCTTCATTGTGCTTCCTGAGGTTCTGCATTCTTTATTGGGCAGACATCTGCAAACACTTCAGGCCACAATATCTTTCTAACGACCACATGCTGAACTCTCCATGCCTGAAGTACCTACATGTATACTATTAGCACACCTGGTGTTGGAAAAATATCTCTTAGGGAGCCTATAAAGCAGTTAGAAAAATAACACAGCCAACCCCCCTGGGGAGGAAGTCCAAGACCTACATCACTTACAGACCATGTTCTCTACCTTGTAGACTGAGACCAAACCACTAAGGTTGGCTAAGCTCCACTCTCCAGTTGTCATACAGCTGACAGCAACAGCTATGCCTATTCAGGTGAGCCAGTATCCATATGAAGAGTCACTCCATACTGCGGACAATTTCTATTAGGAAATATACTCACCAAGTGTACGTCACCTTGGAATCCTGCTTTACTCCCCATTCTAAAACCCAGAACTAAGGACTGTAGTGCAGTCCAGCACCTCAGGGAAGTTAATAAGTGGGTAACAACTCTCCAACCACAGTGCCTAACTCTCCTTACCTTTCCCTGCCCGATCCATCATTATTACATGGTCCTGGATTTAAAAGATCATTTCCTTAAAATTCCTTTGGCCCCTGTTAGCCAACTTATTTTTGTCTTCAAATAATGCAGTGGTTTTCAACCTTCCAAATGTCATGACCCTTTAATACAGTTCCTCATGTTGTGGTTACCCCCAACCATAAAATTATTTTCATTGCTACTTACTAACCCTCATTTGCTACTGATATGAATCATCATGTAAATATCTGATATGCAGGATGCATTTCATTGTTACAAATTGAACATAATTAAAGCATAGTGATTAATCATAAAAATATGTAATTATACATTGTGAAATATTTATTTCCAATTACAAATAAATGAAATTTTGTTTTGAAACATGGTATAGCATAGTTAACAGTCTTCATGCCAGGTACTTGAACATGAGCATATCTACAAGTGTGCAAACCCGCTTGGAGACAGAAAAAGGAGCGGTGTCTGAGTTCCTAATAGTCTTAGGCAATCCTTGGGAAAGAGGTCACAACCCATAGGTTGAAAACTGCTGGAGTAGACTGACCCTGACTCTGGGGTAGCAGGGCAACTTACCTGGACTCAGGTACAACAAAGTTTCAAAAATTCGCCCATCCTTTTCAGTGAAGCCCTCAGCCAAGAACTGGCTGTTTTTTTGGCCCCAGTGCTACCTTCTGCAGTATGAAGATGTACTACAAGCATCCGGGGATGAACAGACTTGCAAAAGGTCACAGAACTCCTCTTCGATAACCTTCAGACATTGGACTACATGTGTTCACTCAAAGTTTATACCTGGGGTACCACATTAAAGAAGGAAAGCAAATGAGTTGCAAATCCCCACACCGGAAACAAAAGGTAAAATCTGAGAACGTTTCGGTGCTGTGGGATATTGTTGACTGTAGATTCTGGGGTTTGCTGAAATCGCAAAATCCCTGTACACACCCACAGGAGGAAATGGGCCCCCAAATGGGACAGCTGTGAAGCAAGAGGCCCTTGATAAAATAAAACAGGCCCTTGTCCCTTCCCCAGCCATAGCACTGCAGATTCCACTAAACCCTTTAACTTTTTTAAAAATTATTTTATTGGGGGCTTGTACATGGCTTTTCACAATACATAAATAAACATACTATGCCAAACACCTTGACATGTCCACTGCTGTTATCATTCTCCAAACATCCACCTTTCTCCTTGAGCCTTTGATATTGGCTTTTCCATCCATTCCCCTCTTCCCATGCTCTTCCTTCCCCCTTAACCCTCAATACTTTATAAATTATTATTGTTCTGTCTTATCCTACACTGCCTGACCTCTCCCCCAACCCACTCCTTTGATGCCCATCCTTCAAATAGGAGCTTATGTGTATATCCTTGCAGTTGGTTCTGTCACTCTATCCCACCTTCTCTCCACCCATCCAGCAGCTCCAATCTCACCACTGGCCCAAAGGGGCTCATCCATCTTGGTTTCCCCATATCTCCAGCTCCCCTCTCTACTAGTGTACCTTCTCCAGTCCATCTGAATTTGTAAGGTAAAGTTGGGACCATGATAGTTGGGGACTTCAGGAACTAGAGGAAACATGTATGCATCATCACTGCCCGGCTGCCCCTTGACTGGTCTGTCTCTTCCCCGTGACTCCCCTGTAGAGGGATGACCAATTACCCACCAGTGGGCCCTAGGTCTCCACCCTGCTCTCCCCCTCATTTGTAATGATGTGATTCTTATTCTTTGATGCTCGATACCTGCTCCCTTCGGCCCCTCTTGATCACACAAGCTGGTGTGCTTCTTCTATGTGGATTTTGCTGTTTCTGCACTGAATGGCGACTTGTTTATCCTCAAGTCTTTGAGACTCCAGACATTCAATCATTTGGTAGTTGGGCACCATCGTTTCTTCTACTCTGTTTGCCTCTGTATCCATTTGTCTTCAGCGATATGGGGAGTCAATTGGTCCATTGATTTTTTGTTCTTTGATACCTGATACCTGATTGTTTCAATACCCTATGATTGCAAAGGCAAGTGAGCTTCTATTATGGTGAGTTTTGTTGATCCTGAGCTACATGGCTGCTTGTTTAGCTCAAGCCATTAAGACCCCAGATATTGTATCTTTTGATAACTGGGCACCATCAGTTTTCTTCACCACTCTTGCTCATGCTCCCACATGTCCTCAGTGGGTGCCTTGGGGATGTGTGTACACAGTGATATGTGTTCCCTCCTCCCCCCCAGTTTGATGTCTGTTGCCTAGACCTTTCACCACCTTGTGGCCACACTGGCTGTTGTGCTTCCTCTGTGTGGGTGTGGTCTCTTCTCAGGTAAATGGTCTATTGTTTATCTTTAGGCTTTTATGACCCCAGATCATATATCCTTCAATAGCTGTGCACCATCAGCTTTCTTCACCATATTTGCTTATGCACCCATTTTGCTTCAGTGATTGTGTAGGGCCTGTGAACCTTGTGCAATACAAGATTCATAGAACAGTGTTTTGCTTTGAGGGAACACCTGGATGAGGGCCCAAAGTCCACTTGCTACCCTAGTATTTGACCTGTAGATATGTTCTTAAGTTTATTCCATCCTTATAATAGATAATTGTATTGATGTATGGTCATGTTTATGTTTAGACTTCTGCAAGTGCCCTTTGCCTTCTAACTCTTCTATTTCCTTCCATCTCCCTCCTGTCCCACCATTATGCTCCACCTTCACTGGTGTTTCAGGGTTTCCTGACAGATTCATTGTCCTTTCTTAATTAACCCTTTAATTTTTTCATTCATTAAAAAAAGGAAGTGGCAAGAGAAGTCCTTACCCAGTCACTAGGACCTTGGAATAATCTGATTGCCTATTTATCAAAATGGCTAGATCCTGTATCTGCAGAGTGGCTGGCATGCCTGTGAACAATTGTAGCCAGTATCTTGTTGGTAAAAGAAGCTGATAAGTTAATGCTGGGTCAAGAATTAATGCCCATTGCTCTACATGCTACAGAGACACTTCTCTACTGTGCTTCAGATCAGTGGATTTTAAATGCCTTTAGTACTTAGTACCAGGTTCTTTTACTAGATCAGCCTTGCATCAAATTTTGCAAACCTGCTATTTAAAACCCTGCCAGCCTTCTTCCAGATGCAGACTGGAAAGAGTCCCTACATGACTGTCAGCAATTGATTAGCTCATTCAAATAGCTCTACCAGACCACACAAATGCTCCATTAACTCCAGGTGAGGTACTGTACACCTATGGAAGCAGCTTTGTCCTTAATGGAACAAAGCATGCAAGGGCAGCAATAGTCACTTCAAACCACATTATTTGTTCTTGGGCATTTCCCTACAGGACTTCAGCTCACAAAAAAACAGAACTAATAGCCTTAATACAGACTTTAAAATGGGCAGAAGAAAATGTACTGTTGCTATTTACACTGACAGCAGATAGCTATTTGCTATGGCTTCTGTTCATGATACCAAAGAAAAAAGAAAGTTGCTCTAAGGCCAGGAAGGATGTTAAAACCAAACATGAGATCCTGACCATACTGGATGCCGTATGGTTACCAACAGCTTTGGCCCCAGTTCATTGTAAAGACTATCAAACAGGTGATTCAGCTGAAGTGAAGAGATACCATTTAGCAGATGCAGAAGTCAGATCAGTGTCCTGCAGACCAGTCTGCTCCTCCCAACTCCAAAAACTCTGCCATCTCCAAGACTGACAGACATTCCATCTTTTGTTAAAAAAATTATTTGATTGGAGGTTCGTACAACTCTTATCACAACCCACACATACAGCCATTGTGTCAAACACTTTTGTGCATTGTTTCCCTCATCATTCTCAAACCACTTGTTTTCTACTTGAGCCCCTGGTATCCACTCCTCATTTAACCCTCCCCCCTGGTCTCCCTCCCCTCCCAGATATTCTATTTATAATCCTTAAGGAAAAAAAAAACATGTGCAAAGTGTTCAAAAGCTAAAGAAGAACCTACCGGCTAGTAAGTGTACTCTGATGGATGGATCTTAATCCCGTAGGCTTTTGGTTCCTCCTTATTAAGTAAGATACATCAGTGTACTCACTCAGATCAGTCTAAGCTAACTGAGCTCGTTCAAAGCAGGTATTATACCTCACATTTAAATCAAATTGCTTCCAAAATAACCTCTAGTTGCCCCATCTATGCTCCCGTAAATTCAAAACCTATGCAAGTGTCCTCTGTCCCAGGTGTGTGTAGGGGGTTGAGGGGAATGTCCAGGCCCAAGAATGCAGCAGACCCAGGGAGCACTGGGAATTAGACTTCACAGAAATAAAACCCTCAGCTTCTGAATATAAATACTTGTTGGTTTTTATAGATGGCTTGAAGTCTTCCCCACTGGTTCTGAAACTGTGATTGTTGTAATGAAAAGGTTTCACATGAGATTGTTCTCTGTTGGCCTGCCCCTGTGCCTGGGCTCAGATATTGGGCCAGCATTTACAGCCCAAGTTTTGCAGCTTGTATCCAAAGTTCTCGGGATTACCCGAAAGTTACATTGTGCAGGTGGAGAGGATGAACAGGACCCTAAAAAAAGGCTGTTACTAGATTTACCAAAAAAAAAAAACCTGATGAAAAACGGGGCCAATATTCTTCCTTTTGCTCTGCTCTTCACCCTGTTTGCTTTATACAAAAGGATTTTCTCCTGTGTGTCCAAAAGGCCACCCTCGTTGTTCCCAGGACTACAAGACGAGCTTAAATTTATAACCACAATTTACTTAACTCATTACAGGCACTGCAGATAAACCAAAAGCAACTGTTCAAGTCTCTCCAGTGACAGGTCTCCCGTCTCAAGTCGATGTCACCCATCTCCCATCTCATTAGTTCCAACCCAGAGGCAGTATTAGTAAAGCATTTCTCAGCAACAAGACTTAGTTCTCCCTGAAAATGGGTCATTTGCTGTCATTTTTTCCCTTCCATGGCAGTCAAGGTCAACTGACTGTCTGCCTGGATACACCACTCTCAACTCAAAGCCCCCACAGACACCCAATGGAGGATTTCTTCCTCCTCATAAGATCCTCTAAACCGGCTTGCCACACCGGCCCTGCTCTTAGTTTTGCTTAGCACGGTGTCAAAATCCACAGTAAGCCCCCAACTGCACCTATCTGCTTCCAGTGAGTCCTCATTGAAGGTTCATGGTTCTTTTGTGCTCAGCAATGCTGACAACCTCCCTAACCAAAGCATAATACTTAATGTAACTAAAGCATATAATCCGTTGACCCCCATAGCCATATAGTTTGTCAACTTTTAAGCCTCCAAAGCCTTTTGGTGTCTATATATCCAAATCCACTCCCCTCCCAGTGCACTTCCCCCTGCAGGCTTTACCTTAAGGGTAGGAATGTGGACATTTAGGTGGTGGGAAAAAATTCCGGGAAAAGAGTCTTTACATGTGTCTGGAATCTACAAGCCAGGCTTACCGCACTTGCCTGTCCCAAACCTGGTACTTGTATCCAAGGTGAAGTTGTGAAACTGCCTCCAACATTGCTGGTTAGCTTCAGCAACATGACCATTCCATAACCCTCATGAGGCTTCCCTCCCCACGAGATTTCGAGGTGGGATCTTGTGATCCTATCAGCATAACTATTAAGTGCCCTGACCATCAATGGGACACATGGGGTCTGAGATTATTCCTTGTTGGACCCGACCCAGGGATATTTCTGACCATCCAAATAATACTCCCCTCCTACCCACTGTTCCCCATAGGATCTATCATGCCCCAATACCACCACCTCCTTTCCCCACACTCTGTCCCAAATGCCATCCTATGTAAGCATATCCAACCTCACAGGCCACTGTATCCCCACCAGGACCAAGTGCTTCTGGAGCCCTCCTGCTTTGAGGTCCCTTCTTTCTTCAACTCATCACAGTCTCAACCAATCTAACCCTGAATTAAGCACCAGCTGTTGGTTTTACCTTAATCTTCAACTTCCCGTTTACACTGGACTGGCCTTCCCTTTGTTGCCGAGCACCATGACTCTGTCTTGTTCTTTTAACTTCCTTCATCTCTCTCTGGGAGATTTGCAGGACTCAGGGTGTTTCCCCCATGTGCATGCCTACTCAGTCCCCTTATTCAAATTACTGTAGTAGTGTTGCAATTATAACCTGGAACAGAACAATTATCTTTTACCACGTTCCAGGCACCGCCTGTGCTTTTAGACACATCAGATATTTTTCTGCCTACCAATTCAATGCCTCTCTCTCTACTCTATGCACCCTAGGTCATATTCTTCCCCAAGTCCCAGTGTATGATGGTCAACAGGGTCTCAGTCTAAGGGCCTCTCTGGACTTTCCCTTAACAAGTTGGAATCTAGGACCCATAATAA
This sequence comes from Nesogale talazaci, assembly GCA_004026705.1. Taxonomy (NCBI): domain Eukaryota; kingdom Metazoa; phylum Chordata; class Mammalia; order Afrosoricida; family Tenrecidae; genus Nesogale; species Nesogale talazaci. The sequence continues at coordinate 78,343 of PVJH01007177.1, read as the reverse complement.
TCCCTCTTCTAGTAGGATTAGAAATGACTGGTTTCAGTGCCATAGGTATTGCGGCCCTCCTTAAGAATGATCCTAAACTGATGGCACCTGGCTACTAAAAGATAGAGCATCTGGGGTCTTAAAGGCTTGAAGATAAACAAGCAGCCATCTAGCTCAGAAGCAAGGAAGTTCGCATGAAAGAAGCACACCACCCTTTGTGATCATGAAATGTTGATGGGATTAGTTGTCTGCATCCAAGATCCGGAATAAAACCATACTTAAGGTGAATGAGGTGGGGCATGGAGTGGAGACGCAATGCCCATCTGTAGACAATTGGACACTTCTTCACAGGGTCACAGGGAAGAGATAAGCCAGTCAGGGTGCAGTATAGCACCATTGAAACACACAACTTTTCTCTAGCTCTTTGGTGCTTCCTTGACCCCACTGTTATGACCTCAATTCTATCTTACAAATTGAATTAGACCAGAGCATGCATACTGCTACAGATAAGAGGCTGAAACACAGGGAATCCAGGTTAAATAAACCCCTCACACCCAACAAGGAGAGTAGAGATACCAGAAGGATTAGAGGAGGGTGGGGTAGAGAACGGGAGATTCAAACACAAGGATCAATATGTAACCCCATCCCAGGGGAACAAATGACAAAAAAGTGGAGGACAATGTAAGATATGGAAAACATGATCTATAACTTGTTGATGATTCATAAGAGAAGGCAGGTGGGGGAAGGAGAGAGAAGACATGGGACTGATATGAGGAGCTCAAGTGGGAAGAGAATGCTTTGAAAATGATGATGGTGGCATATGTGGATATGTGTTTGATGAATTGGAGGAGTGTATGGATTGTAAGAGATGTAAGAGGCCTCAATAAGAGTATTAAAAAAAAAAAGAGCAAAGAGGGCTGAGCCCCAGTGGTATAGTGGTTGTGTGCTGGACTGCGGCCCACTGGGATGGAGGTTCGATTCCAGCTCCACGGAGCAAAGGCTGGGCTCCTACTCCCACCACCTGAGGGCAGTGATTGCCCCCCCCCCCAAAAAAAAAGAGCAAAGAATAATCTTGAGTTTAGGGAGTTCTCCCAAAGTATAAATGTAGACATGTCATTTAAAGCACTTCATAGACCAGGTCTCAGACCACTGACTTAAGTGACTTTCCAAAACTATAGCGGATTGGACCTCTTAAAGCAAGGAGGGCTGTGTACAGCTTTAGAAGACAAAAGTGCTGTTTACATGCAAATAAAATGACATTGTAAAAGAAAGTTTGTCCCTAGTCAGCAAGAATGTAGAAAAATGTAAAAAACAAACAAACAAACAAAAACCCTGAAAACCAGTGAAAGGTGGTAACAAAGATTGTTTGAATGGTTTGCCTGGGCCACAACCCCATTAACCAGTTTAGCTGGACCCTTAGTCCTTGTTTTAGTCACCCCCATGGTCGGGCCACGCATTCTTAACTCTCTCCTCTGCTCCCACATGGATTCTGTTAAGCTTATGGTTCTCCGTACACAGTATACCCCTCTAGAAAATCCTTCAGGAAATACATGCACCCCCTTTTGACCTAATAAGCTATTTGATTCTCCATATGGCTAGTTGGAATGTTCCCACTTGCTCCAATATTTTGGCCTACCCCCCAGAGCAGTGCAGGTAAAGCCATGTCCCTGATAGACCACTGCTCTATTGGTAGTTTGCTAAATCAAGCTATCCTGGTAATCTTCCAAATCTAAGTTTGTAGCCTTCAGATAACTCTCGATCCCCACCCTATTCCGGGATGTTTTTCTAAATTTTATTCTCTGATACTATGTGTGTACCCCCATTCTGTTTCAAGATGTTATGTAGATATATGCTTCCTATAGCTTCTGTAATTGGGTTGACTAAATAGAGTGGAATGTCTGTATTCCCCAGCTGAGAAAATAGGGTGCAGCTGGAATCCTGTACCTTGTAGTTTGATAAACAGGATATGTTTTTTGTATGTTTATATGTGTGTGTGTGCGTGTGTGTGTGTACGCCCTGCCTAAATACTCATCAGGGCCCTGGTGTTCTTAAAAGACAGCAGTTCTCCTGTGGTCACTGACTTCATAAGGACTCCTTATTTGAATTCACAGCAGTATGGTGGTCTTTTATCTCTTGCAGCATAACACCACAGACTTCGAACCCATGTGACTCCGCACCCACTGACCTGTGACCTCTCTGCCTCCTGCTGCTTTTTGTGTCATCAACCTGGCACTGTGTGAGTCTGCAGGGGGCTACAGCTACCATCAGACCCATGGATTTAAGTCGGACTTGGTTTCGATTCCTTCTTGATATAAAATTACTTATTGGTATAAATTTCTTCCTTATACTTATAAATGCCACAGGTCATGTTTCTCTAAACAAAACAGCCTACAACAGGAAGTGAAGGAAATTTTGAAAAAAACAAAACAGAATATGTCCAAAGAAGTTAAATACAGGCTCTACAGAGGAAATAAAATATAGTCACAATAATTACTTATAACATAAATTTAAACTTTCAAATGTTTTTGCATGAAATTCAACTATATGAATACATGTAACTTGGCTCCATGTAAATCCCATGAATTATAAGATGTCTATCAAAATAAGCTGCCATTTAAAAAAAATACCATTTAAACTCAGGCACCGAGCTTGTTCCTAAATATTTCTTATTGCATTATTTTCCTGCCACTCTCATTCAGGTCCATCATGAATGAGAAGTGGGACACCAACTCTTCAGAAAACTGGACTCATATCTGGAGTGTCAGTGACACAAACCATGATCTGTACTCAAAGATGAATATCACCTACGTGGACTACTATCTTCACCAGCCTCAAGTTGCAGCCATCTTCATCATCTCCTACTTCCTGATCTTCATCCTGTGCATGGTAGGGAATACGGTGGTCTGCTTTATAGTAATGAGGAACAAGCATATGCACACAGTCACCAATCTCTTCATCTTGAACCTGGCAATTAGCGATTTACTAGTTGGAATATTCTGTATGCCCATAACATTGCTGGACAACATAATTGCAGGTATGTTGACTTGCATGCAATGCAAAGGTAATATGATACAATGGTAGTCCCATTTCCCAGCAAGTTTTGAAGGAGTATTCGATATTTACGGTGTTCTAAAACTTTGTTCCAGATGCTTGTCCCTGAGGTGTACTTTACAATGGGGGAGAATAGATAAAAAGCAAAAATACAAGTTAGAGTGTTCACTGGAAATCATCAGAGAATGTGAGCAAGTACTTCTTATCCAAGTTTTAAGTTTTCTAAGTGTAACTCAAGCTAGCTAAAGGATAGTGGAAATTACAGTAAGCATAACATAGATTACAAATCACCTCCCTGCAATTTTTTTAAATCACTGCCATTGGGCATATTTGGTCATAGTGGCCTTAAAAACTAGTAGACTTTGTGGGTTTCCAAGTCTGTAAATTTTTACATTAATAGAAAACTTCATCTTTCTCCCTCAGAGCAGTGGTGGATTTGAACTGCAGACCTTGTAATTGGTATGGTATTACTTGCCTGACAGCACTACCAGCCTCCAAAGAACTGGTAAATCAGATCTCAACTGATGCCTGTCTTCAATCTAAGATAGGCACTAATTTAGGACCTCCTGGGATCAGCTAATGTGAGCCTTGGTTGCACAGCAGTTAGGTGTTGGCTTGCTAACAGAAAAGTCTATGATTGAAAGTCACCAGCCACTCCATTTGGCAGTTTCTTTCTGTTGAATATAACCTTGAAAATCCAATAGAGTAGCTTTATTCTGCCCTTTCGAGCCACTATGAGTCAGAATCAACCAGGTGACAGTGGTTTGAAGTGGTAGCTAGGAAACTTTCCCAGTGGGCTTTGAGAAAAATAGAGTAGCACTTTCAATAATTTCTTCACAAAAATGTTTTTTGTCAGTAGTAATTCACATGTATATATATAGAATAAGTAATTTTTACATTGAAACTTGTGAAACCATTTTGAATATTCCTGAGCCATTATTATCTCTTGTTACTATAGTCGGGTTTTGTCTCCCAGCGAACCCACGTGGGCATAACAGAATATATTTTCCAGGGTTGTGATCTTTTGAATGCAGATGACCAGTCTTGTTTTCTGAGGCACCTCTACATGACTGAGAATGGTCGCCCTCTCTGTTCATCACCACATTAAGTGCTCGAGGGTGTCTACCTCTCAGGAATTCTTCCTCACTACCTGGTGCGAGACCCTTGCTGCGGAAATTTGGTTACAGTGTCTTCAGGTTAATTAATCCACCCAAGGCTTAGGCACACAATTTATCTAAAGAAAGACGAAATATTAGTGAAGGTATTTAGAGAAGCAAAATGAACTACCTCATGTGTTATTGTCATAGTTTTCAAAATTAGTTTATTGAAGAAAGAGAAAAGAAGCTTCTCTTTTGAGGTTGACTGTTTTCCTTCCCTTTTCTGGAATGGGACCCAGGGAGAGTTCTGAGTGCCTATCTTTTCAGCTATGTGCTGAATGGAAGTTGTTTAAATCTTTGATTGTGGGATGCTATCATTCAAGAAGGTACATTCTCAAGATAGTGTGTTAGTTATGAAAAAAGGTCACGAATTGATATAAATCACACAATTGCTCTCAGGAAAGTTAGTATGCCAAGGAAAAACACCCTCAAGCTTTTGCTCCCGTATATATTCTTAATTAAATTATGATTACTTTTATTTTTTCTTATACATTACCTCTTCCTCTCTCTGATTTCCATTCCCAAGTGGTGGCCACTTTCAATTCCTTTTGCCATTTTATTTACTTATTATTTTGGAGGGAAGTCACTTCCATATTGCTAAATCAGTCACGTGTTTTTAATGTGATGTTTTGTCTTAAAAAGATGTAAATTTAATTCTTCCACTGCTCTCCCAGAACATATACATAAATTTACATGCCCCCTTAATTTTACCTCCTCTCATTCTCCTAATAGAATTATATCACAGCTGCTTGTTAAATCAGTATTCAGAATATACATTACGTGATCATGTGTGTCTTACCCATTGTTAATCATGTAGAGTACTTTGATTTCAATTTCTCTCTTATACTTTTCCCTCATCATAGGTTCGATAAGGGCCACATATTTTGATTTGTTTATTTGGGTGTGTATTTATGACTAATGTATCCCCATATTCTCTTCTACGAATTTTAATATCTTGTCAACATCTTCAAACATAACAGGTAACCTGTAAGTTGCATCGTTTCCTTGGAGCTACTCTCCCATATTCCGGGTTCTCTTGTTCTTATCTGGACACACTGTCCTCTAGGCCTGAAGCTCAACTATTGTTCTGGAATGCCCCTTTCACAGGAAGGCCAACATTTCTCTTCACTTCTTTGGGATCAATCTCCTGCTTTCAGATTCCCTGTCTTCCTCTTTCTTCATTTATCCTTTTATTAACCCCTTGATAAAGAGTGAACTTAAACAAGAATGCCTCAGATCTTATCTTTCTGTGACTATTTATTCTATTTCCCCATTTGATTGTAGTCAATTAATGTGCTCAGCCACCAGTTGATGGGGGTTTAAGTCCACTCAGAAATACCTGGTGACCTACTTCTGAAAAGTCAGCATGGGAAACTCTAGGGAATACAGCCATACTCTAACACACATGGACTCAGCTTAATTCACAATTGGCCTGATAGCATTTTTTTAAAATATGAAATTCTAAGTTGGAAATATCTTCCCCAAATAGTAAATAGATCGTTCTCTGACTACTTCTGAGAACCTGATGTCACTTTCTTCTTGCCTTTTTGGCATTTGGTTTTTCTTAGTGAAAATTTTAGGATAGTTCTTTGTACCAGTGCTTTAAATTACATGAAAATATGCCTCATAGGTAAGATTTTCTTTTTTCTTTTTTGGCTTTTAATTACTAAACTAGACACAAAGCAAGCCCTTTAAATTAAAAAAAAAATGTGTTTTTAATCCTAGAAATTAGAAAAAATTTTCATTTTCTTTAACTCTAAGTCCTTAGCTGTTGAAGTCCAAATTGTCCATTTTCTCATCTTTTCTCCTTTATTCCTTGCCTCATGTTCTTGTACTTTGAAAGAGAACCCCATTACTGTTTCTTCCAATTTTTACGTCTTTATGTCTATTATTTTAAATCCTTAAAGCTAATTTCCCCCCTACATCTCCCTTTTACTGTCATGTTCATACATGATAGATAAAATGTACTATATTCCCGAATTTGCTGTATATAACCAGGTACTATTGATTATATTTGTTTGTTTTTCATTTTTCATTTATTCAGCTTCCATAGTTGTTCTCCCAATTTGTTTTCCTTTGCTTACAGGTTTTATTTTCTTTCTTTTTTTTAACCTTTGGTGTTTTTCTAATGTGGACTGCTACTTGACTGTTTGTTCCTGTTTCAGAAGAAGGCATTCTATGGTGGTCTGGCAGGTCTGTCTGCAGGAGTGTGAGGTCAAGGCCACTGTGAGCTTTGTTAGTGAGGCCCATTCATGGCAACCCCCAGCTCTCTAAACATGTAGGTCAAAGTTCTTAAACAAATCAATTTCCCCTGGGAGAATATCTTTCGATCAACCTATGATCAATATAATACAAGACTAGCTGTCACAATCTGGATTTGAGCGTGTCTTGAGTTTTATTTCATATGTACTTAGATAATTTATATGTATTTGAACTATTTTGAGTATATATTATTTCATTTAGAATAATAACTAACTTAAATGTTTTTTTCTTAATACAGAATTTAATAATATGAGAAATATTTGGCATCTATTTGTGGAAAATTCAAGTTCCTGTTATTGTAGATGTCTTGTTACTTTCTATCCAGTTTGTGCATATTTTATACATATTTATATATACCTTATGTAATATACTTTATATCTTTATTATATATTTTGTACATGTGGTTATATATTATATAACATCATATATCTTTCTTTTATTTAAAATATTTTTATTGTACTAATTTTGTTACTTTCCATACTTTAAATGCATCCACATCTGTGTGTGTGTCTTTAGTTGATTCCTCAGCATCACGGGGTAACCTATGGCATCTTTGGGTCCAGAGTCCAGATTCTTTCTGCTCATACCTCCTCAGAGACTCAACCTCTCTTCTTATGACAACGTAGAAGGAGAAAGCAGGGGTGTCTAATGGCCTGTACAGAGAATTCCTACCACCCATCTTCTTTTCCCTACTTCGCATTTTATTATGTAGCAATTGGTTTACTCTTGTTTCCTCATAAAGCTGTTTAACTCTATTAATACAATTACTTACTCATTGAAAGAGCTACAGGCTCAAAACCTTGTCAAGGGAGTTCTAGCTGCGCCTTATGGGTCACTATGTATCAGCATCGCTTGATGGCAGTGAGTTTGGATGGGTTTGGGCCATCCTGTTCTCTTTACCTTTGTGGATTTATGTTCTTATACCCCTGCACTATTATTTTATCAAATTTTGGAGACAAACTAATTGATATGCATATTCCTTCATAATCAACCAATTGGTTACATAAATTATTGTTTGCATATCTGTTGAAAAGTTTAGAATAAGTTTAGAATGTTTTGAATTAATTAAGAATATTTTCATTTAGAAAATTTCTTAATAGGTTATTTCCTAAAAGATAAAGTTTTAAATTATCAAAAATATTTAGTATCTAATTTTGAGGAAAGAGGATATTTGTTACTGTAGGAATTAGGTCACTTCATTATACTGGTCAGAGGATATTTAGAATATGCTACTACAATAATTTCACTGATTATAATCAATTATAAGTAATTGCTATTTTATAATCAATTACAATTATAATTTCATAATCAATTATGATTTTAGTAATTCATGTTTAGTTAGGAAATTATTTACATGATAAATTATATTCATGCTAAGTGATGTTTATCCTAGGAATACTTCTGAGGTAAATTTTTATATTACATATAAGTAAGCAGTGAGTTTATTCTCTGTGCAATTTCTGATTGCTTATAAGTTATTGGATTGCATCCTTAAATAAAAAAATGTCCAACTGCTGTACTCCCTGAAATATAATTTTCACATAATGTTAATGATATTAACATTATGAAGCCACATTTTCAGGTATTCAAATCATCAGCATGTTACAAACTTATTGTATGGCAAAATATGTAATATCTATGTTGTTGGTGCCTTCTCTCTATATTAAAGAGAACAGTAGAATATACTTCAAAACTTGTTGGCATTAAATGTGTTAAAATACCCGAACTGCTTCTTACAGTGCTGAGCATGTGTTTATAAGTATTGACATTAACTTAGTCATATACTATCAGTTTTCTGAAAGACAAAATTTGGTGATATAAGTGAAATCTGTGGAAAATATAATGATTGATCCCTGATTGTCATTTAGAAAAAAGTAAGTGAATCATTATGTCACACTTTTCTGTTCAATTTTTCAGTGAAATAGAAAATATGATATTTTCACTGAATGATTGCTCCATTTCCCTTTCAGGATGGCCATTTGGAAATACAATGTGCAAGATCAGTGGCTTGGTCCAGGGAATATCAGTGGCTGCTTCAGTCTTCACATTAGTTGCAATAGCAGTGGATAGGTAAGTCAGAGTCAAACTCTGAATCTAGAGAAATGGATGTGTACAAGGCTAATATATTGCATCAGGAAAACTACAGTCATATATATATCTGCTAACAATTGTATCCGTATTTACTATCCCACAAAAAACAGAGTATGAGCCTTCCAAATTTAATTACTAGTAACACAAAGCTGTGAGATTTTTATATGTTATTATAAATACTTGTATATGGCACAATTTTACAGGTTTTAGCACTAGGATTCAGAATTTTCTATGATGAAAATATGACAGTAATTAAATGCTGTGTTAGTCTGGGTAGACTAGAGGAACAAATTTCATACACACATATGTGGATATAAGGAAAAGGTTTATATACAAGAGGAACAGGACATTGAGAAAACATCCCAGCCCAGTCCAGTTCAAAGTCATAAGTCCGATATTAACTCATATGCCCAAAATCGGCCTATAAAGGCTCCTTCCAACTCATGAAGTCACAGTTCAGTGGGTGCAGAATCCCAGCACTGGCAGGGGTCTCCATGTGGCGCCTCGCTTCCAGGGCTCAGGGTCCATCAATAGCATTCCGTGGTGGCAGAAGCAACTCATCGCTGGCAGAGGTCTCCATGTGGTCACCCCAGCTGCAGAGGTCTGGCTCCATCAGGGCAAAGCCATGTGGTCTCTCTGCCGGCTCCTCCAGCTTCTCGTACGCTGCCATCTTGTCTTGTCCGTGATTCATCATCTCTTAGACTAAGTCCCAGCAATTGGGGAGATAGCTTCTTAACTCCATGAGGGAAATATTGTGAGATTTCCCAGACGTATCAGGAGAAAGCCATACCCACACAGAGGTCTCACTGACTACTCAATGGCTATCTCCAGATTAACAGGCTAGACTCCACCCCTACATCTCAATCATAAAATTAACATAAGCATATGACCACTACAGATATCCATAAAATTTTTCAATGGCAATATCTTCTGAAGTGAACAGCCTATTCCTCCTTCAATAGATCTAATATGAGTTCAGGTTGAAGTTGAAGAAAATTAAAAGGAGTTCATAACAGCTAATATCTGACCTTGAAGATATACCACCTGAATTTTAAGAACAGATTTGACACATTGAACACTATTGTCTGAAGACCTGATGACCTGTGAGAATACATCGAGAACATCATACATGAAAGAAGGTAAAAATCATTAAAAATACAGGAAAGAAAGAAAAGATCAAAGTTCATGATAGAAGAGACTCTGAAAGTTGGCCTCAATCATAGAATATCAAAGGCAAATGGAGGAAAAGATGAAATCAAAGTTTTGAATAGAAAATTTCAAAAGACAGCTCGAGGGAACAAAGTCAAATACTAAAATAAAATATGCAGAGACTTGGAGTTAGAAAATTAAAAGGGAAGGACTTGCACAGCATAACTCACATTGAAAGAATAGAGGGAAAAATTCAAGCCTCAATTTGCAATATTGAAATGATTCTACGTGCAAAATGTTAAATAATGAAGGAAACATCAAAAGTAGGTGGAAAGAATTCACAGAGTCACTATACCACAAAGAACTAGTCAACATTCAAGCATTTCAAGATTGCATATGAGTGAGAACTAATGTTACTAGAGGAAGTTGAAGCCCCTCTGAAGGCAAGAACAAGGCTTCAGGCGTTGAGGGAATAGCAATTGTGTTGGTTCTATAATTTGATGTCAACACTCAGTTTAGAGGTGGAGTCTTGCCTGTCAATTAGGTAGCTGCTTGATGACCTCATTTGGAGGTGCCACAGATATAAATGACTCTCTCAAGGTGTGTCCCTCTCTCTCCTTGCTTCACCTTCTTGTTGAAGAGCCAATTCAAGCTAATGGCAGCCAGAGCCCTGGAAATGTCTTCACTGCCATTGACTACAAAACTTTGCATCCACTGTAACCTTCTTGCATTCTGCATTATTGTGTGTAGCTGTGTGAGTCTAAAGAGGGATTTATGGACTCGTTCGTATTGAATTTAAGGACTTAATCTGGTCTGGGCTGGGATATTTGCTTAATATGTAATCACTTCTAGATATAGAGTACTTTATTACACGGGTATAAGTGTCACTGAATTTGTTTCTCTAGTCAAATCGGTCTAACACAGCTCCTAAAGTGTTTCAGCAGACTGTTGAAAGCACCTGTCTATGCCAAGAAATTCATAACACAGTTTCTTGCCAACTCACTTGAAGAGATCTGTCTTTGTACCCATTCCAAAGAAACTTGATCCATCAGAACACTCAGCTTATGTAACAGTACCATTGATATCACCTGCAAGTAATATTTTGCTGAAGCTCATCCAAAAATGGTTGCCCAAGTACATTGACGGGGAGTTGCGAGAGGATCAGGCTAGATTCTGAAAAGAAAATGGAACATAGGCTATCAGTGGTGATTTCAGATATCTCTTAGCCAGAGAATATCTGAAAGATGTTTGTTTTCTTCGGTATTCTTAGGCATTCAATGGTATTGGTCAGAACCAACTCAGGATAGACTTGAGAAGAATAAGAAATTGAGAGCACATCATTTCACTCCTGTAAACCCTGTACATGGATCCAGAAGCAGTTGGGCTAACAGAGCAAGAGAATACTGCATTGTTTAAAATCAAGAAAGGGTGCTTCAGGATTATATCATCTCGCCACAATTATTCAAAATGTATGCTGAGTAAAGAAGCAGGAAGATGGAGTTATATGAAGAAGGGTGTGGCATCAGGGTTGGAGAAAGGAGTATTAACACCCTGTGATATGTAGATGATGCCGTCTTGCTTGCTAAAATGAAGAGAACTTGAAGCACATTTGCTGATGAAAATAAAAATATTGTACCCTTCAGCACGGATTAAAACTTGAAAGGGTAGAAAGAAAGGGTGAACTGATGGGTGAAGGGAGACATCAGGCAGTATAAAATATGACAAAGTACTAATAATTTATATATTATCAAGGGTTTGTGAGGAATGGGGGAGAGGGGAGGGAGGGGAAAAATGAGGAGCTAATGCCAAGGGCTTAAATAGAAAGCAAATGTTTTGAGAATGATGAGGGCAATGGAGTACAAATGTGCCTGACACAATGGACTTATTTATGGATTGTGATGCGTTGTATGAGCCCCCAATAAAATTGTTTTTAAAAACCTGATGTAAAAAATAAAAAAAATTCTCACACCTAGATCAATAGGTAACATTACGAAATGGAGAAAAGATTGAAGTTTTTAAGGATTTTATCTTATGTGGCTCCGCCACCAGAACTCATGGAAGTAGCAGTCAAGAAAACACATTGAGGCATTGCCATGGGTAAAACAGCTGCACAAAATCGTTTCGGAGTAGTGAAATTCAAGGATGTTACTTTGAAGGCTAATGTGCGTCTGACTAAAACAATGGCATTTCCTCTTGCCTCATATATATGAAAGTCGGGCATTGAATAAGTAAGGCAGAAGGGTTGTTGCATTTGAAATATGGTGCTGGAGAACACTATGGAAGGTACCATGGAGTGATCAGAGAAAAAAATCTGTTTGGGAAAAAGAACAGTCAGAATACTCCTTAGATTATGGTGAAGCTTGGCTCATGTACTTTGAGCATGTTATCATATTCAGTCTTGCCCAGGAGCAATTGGCCCCTGGAGAAGGACATCAACTTGAGAAAGCAGAGGGGCAGAGAAAGACAGGAAGACCCTCAACAAGATGAGCTGACCCGGTGGCTGCAACAACAGCGAATGTGAGGGTGGTGCAGGATCAGGGGGTATTTTGTCCAGTTGTACATAGAGTCTCTGTTGAGGCACAGCTAAGTGGATGGCACCCAACACCACCATCAACAATAGTAACAATACAAAGGTGGTGATATGTCCTGAATTCAAGATTAAAATTCATACATGCACTTGTTTGCACACTTGTTTTGAGAATGTATGATGTGCTGAGTGTATTCCTGAAGTATGATACATCCAAATAAATCAGACACTTCTGTGACTTGATTTCCTAATATATAATAAGCAACATCAGGAGGTGAGCAATAAATAGACTAGGAAAGGACTGTCACTGTTTCTAGCACGCCATTTGTGCCCTCAGGGTGTAATGGGTTACGCATTGAGCTGCGAACCGGAAAGTCAGCACTTGGACCCAGCCAGATGCTCCTGGGGAGAAAGATGAGGCTTTCTCCTCCCATCAAGATCTGTGGACATGGAGACACACAAGACAGTTTGCCTTTGTTCTATGGGGTCACAATGATCTAGGACTGATGCAATGACCATAAGTTTTTGAGTGAGTTTACTGACCTGCGTGCTAGCAAAGTAAAAAGGAATGGCATGTATAAGTGAACTGAGCATATCTATTGACTGTCTAGTGCTATATGGTTGTTAAAATGAATTAAGTAGGTCATCACACATATCAGTATGTAAATTCCAAATGTATAAAATCTTTAGAAAGAAGTTCCATACTGGTGCAAACGGTGTGGTGCCACTATGTAAAATTTTAAATATTATAGGTAGAGAGTAGTAATGTAAAAGCATGCAAGCATGGACATGGGGGATACATATCAATTTTAAGATGTCTGGGGAGAGAAAAAGAATAATGGGATTAAATAATCTACCAAGAGAGTTCAATTGTATACATAATGTCCTACTATTTTAATATGAAAAATGATAAATAATTAACCTTCAAAATTTGTGATATGGCATAATGTTCTACAATTTTAATATGAAAAATGATAATTAGCCTTCAACAGTCGTGAAATGACTAGTAACAGCAGTTATATGTTGTTCCTAATTTTCTATATGATTGAAATATATGATAAGTGAGTAATCAGTAAATGAACTTAAGGATCATTTTTCTCTTTGCATGAAATGTTTAATTTCTCAAAATATTATTATATAAATTGAGTTTTTAAAAAAATTTTAAATAATTTTTAATGGAGGCTTGTACAACTCTTATCACAATCCATCCATGCATCCATTGTGTCAAGCACATTTTTGTATGTGTTGCCATCATAATTTTCAAAACACTTTCTTTCTACTTAAGCCCGTGATATCAGCTTCTCATCTTCCCTTTCCCTTCTCCACCCTCCCTCGTGAACACTTGATAATTTATAAATTATTATTAGTTTTTCATGTTTTACAATGACTGATGTCTCTCTTCACCCACTTTGGTTATCCATCAACCTAGGAGGGGATTATAGGTAGATCATTGTGATGGGTTCCTCTTTTCTCCCCCCAAATTCCCCTCATCCTCCTGGTATATCCATCCTGGTATATCCATATGTCCTGGATTCCCTGTGTTTCCAGCTCTCTTATCTGTACCTATGTACATGCTCTGGTCTAGCCAGATTTGATAGGTAGAATTGGGGTCATGATAGTGGGGTGGGAGGAAGGAAGCATTAGAGAACTAGAGGAAAGTTGTATGTTTCATTATGTTATACTGCACCCTGACTGACTTTTCTTCTCCCTGAGACCCTTCTGTAAGGGGATGTCCAGTTGCCTACATATGGGCTTTGGGTCTCCACTCTGCACTTCCCTTCATTTGCAATGATATATTTTGTTGTTTGATACCTGATATGTGAGCCTATCGATACCTCATGATCACACAGGCTGAAGTGCTTCTTCCACATGGGCTTTGTTGCTTCTCTGTTAGATGGCCTCTTGTTTATCTTCAAGCCTTTAAGATTCCAGATGCTATATCTTTTTTTCATCCAGGCATCATCAGCTTTCTTCACCACATTTGACTATGTACCCACTTTATCTTCAGTGATTGTGTTGGGAAGGTGAGCATCATAGTGTGCCAGGTTGATAGTACAAAGTATACTATCATGAGGAAATACTTGAGCAGAGGTCCAATGTCCATCTGCTACCTAAATACTATACCTATAAATATATGCATGTAACCAATTTCCCGATTGCCATATATAAATATATTTACAAATGTACATGTATCAGGGGGTGATCGGGCCCCTGATACACTTATAACAAGGGTTTAACAGGCAGCTGTGCAGCAATAATTATCATTTATTATAATAACGATATAGAGATCATGACAGAGAGAGGAAGAAAGTAACAATAAGAGTCAGCCATGCATCAAATCAGGGTAATATGCTCACCTCCGCCCTATATGGTGGTCTGAGTGGAGATGGAGAGGGACAGGGAGTTACATGATAAGGGTGAGGAGCCAAGAGCATCCGGTGCTCAGGGTCAGCAGCAAGGGTCAGGAGTAAGGTTACGAACATTAATTTTCCCCGTTTAAGTAGCCTAACAGGGCACATCATTTCTCTCATCACTGGTCAGGATGTGCCCTAAGTGGGGGCTGTCTTAAGGGCTATAAGATGATAGTGGTTTAGGGATGCCTCATGACTAAGAGGAGAGGAATGTGATAAGGAAGGACTTCAGACTCCCAGGCGTAAGTGGACAGGTCTACATTGTTAGGGGTCATTGACAATGACTCTTGAATCCCACCCATAGACCTCGAGGAAGCAGATCACTATCCTAACTTGAGTCATGCAAAGCCCTCATAAAACTGGAAATTTCAGTGAGAATGGCTGGCACACTAGATGTTGGTAAATTGCTTGCTTAATATTTTAGAGTATAATAATTTTGGAAAAGTTCTGTCTTCATCCCACATACTTGCCTGCATTTCAACCTCCATGAATGTCCTTTACCTCCTAGTTCTTTCCTCTTTTTCTTTTTAGTTTCCTTTTGTTCCACTATTATGTTCAGCCTTGATTTGCATTTCAGTAATCTCTCTCCTTTACAAATCCCACCAAGCTTTCTGCACCCTTCTCACTATTGATTTTAGATCACTTGCTCTGTTGTCCATGGGTTTTTTTTTAACACACACTTCTTTTCTCCCTCCTCTCTCTCTCCTATGTCTCCCTGGAAGCATTGGTCTGTTGTCTTCTCCTCCAGATTGTTTTTTTCTGCCCCTCTTATCTAGATAGACACACAGAGACAATAATATGCACAAAAACAAGACATAGAAAAGAAAGCAAGAAAAGAAAAGAAAACAACAACAAAAAAAACCTATGCCAAAAGATAAAAGAAAGCCTATCAATAGTTCAAGTTCTGTTTGTTGACATTTAGGGATGTTTTCTGCTCCAGTCTGATGGGGTGCCACATCCTGGACACACAGTCTTTTTTTGGTATTCCCTAAGGACTCTCCTTGGTATTCCTCTGCTCCCCTTTCTATTTTGTGGCACTCTTTTAATGTTTCATCTCCATGTGTTGGGGTGAGATCAGGCACAATTCTGTAATGTCTCCCCAATGCTATCCCCCATAGTACTGTATACATCAGTGAGGGATACTGTGTCTCCAGGTGGGGTCATCCCTATGGTCCTCTTTGTAAATTTCCTTCCCTGAGTTTTAATATCATCTCTGCAGTTGGTGCACCAGGATGTGCTCTGCTGTCTCTCCCTCCCCCACTTCATTTGCTTTTGTATGCTCTCTTCAGACATGTCCCTCTCCCTGAGTTATAAGCTGCAGTGCTGTCCTCTGAAATGAATTTTGGTGGGAGGAGGGGACTGTCCATGTAGTTGGGATTAGTACTGGTCTCTCAGACCTCTCTATTGGTTCCCTACTTCATGCTGGTGTGTTGCATTCATGTCTTGGTCCACTGGATTGAATTCTGATCCCTCTTTCCATGTGGAGATATAAACAACACCCTCTTCTTGGTTGTGTTAGTGCCCTGTTACCCATGTCTTTGTCTTCTTCTTTCCTTTTTAGTTGGCTACCATATGTACCCCTGTCATACTACCTGGACCTCACCCCAGTAACATTTTCCCTATACCCTTTTTGCAATTTTTAAGTTTACCGCAACACACTCATGTTGGACTTCTCCTTTTGTGCTTGGCTTACTTCACTTAGCATAAATTCTTCCAACATGGTAATGTGCTTCACACATTCAGCACTGCTTTTTAGGGATGCATAGTACTCCATTGTATATATGTACCACAATTATCATTTATCCATCATGGAAATTTGGGTTGTTTCCAACTCCTTGCCATTGTGACCTGTGCTCCAATGAATATTGGAGTAGAAATGTCTGGCTGTAGTTTGTTTCTTGACTCTTCTGGGTATGCATGCACTGGTGGGTTATATGGTGGCTCAATTTCCATTTGTTTTAGACATCACCAAATCGATTTCCATAGTGGCTATACATTCCTACAGATCACACCAGCAGTGGATGAGAGTTCATATGTCAACACAGCCCTTCCAACTATTGTTACTTTCTGATTTCTTGAATTGAGCTATTTTTGAGGGTGTTAGTTGAGATCCCCTAAGTATTTTAATTTGCATTTCTCATATGGCTAATGATCAGAAACATTTTCTCATATATTTATTGGCCATTCAGATTTCTGGTCTTGTGGAATTTCTGTTCAGGTCTTTTGCCTAATTCCTCAGTGAGCAATTGGTTGTTTGTTTTTTCCTTTTTCTAAGCTAGCAGATTTCTGTAGATTTTAGTAATGAAGTCTTTATCTGATGTGTCATTGCTAAAGATGCTTTCCAAGGCTGTGGACTCTCTTATTACTCTTTTGGTGAATTATTTCCATGTACACAAGTGTTTTATTTTCAGTATATACCACTTATCAATATGTATTTGTGCCCTTCCCTATTTCTTATAGCTATGCAGTTCCTGTGCCAAAGTTCTGAGGTTTTTCCCAATTCCCTCGTTAATGATGCTAATAATTTGGGGTTTTCCCTCTAAGTCTGTGATCCACCTTGAGTTTATTCTTGTGCATGGAGTGAGATAAGAGTCTTGCTTCATTTTTCTGCAGGAAGATATCCATTTTTTCTATCACTACTTATTGAAGAGGCTATCTGCTTCCCATTTGTTATTTTTTGGGGGGAAGGGGGCCCTTATCAAAGATCAACTGTCTGCATGCTGATAATTTTATCTGTTTTCCACTGGTCTCAGTAGCTGTCACTATATCAACACCATATGGTTTTGACCACTGTGCCAATATATGTGCTAAAGTCAGGTAAAGAAAGTCTTCCCACTATGTTCCTTTTCTTGAGGAGCTCTCTGCTCATTCTGGGCTTCTTCCCTCTCCATGTGAAGTTAATAATCATTTTTTTCCAATTCTTTGAAAAAGTATGATGGTATTTGTATCAGGATAGCATTAAATTTATATATTGTCTTGTGCAAAACTGATATTTACTATATCAAGTCTTCCAATCCACAAGCATGGGATATTCTTTTGTCTGTTGAGGTGTTGGTTTCTTGTAATAGTGTTCTGTAGTATTCCTTGTACAACTCTCTAGTTTTTTTAGTCAAGTATATCCCTCCATTTGTGCTTGGCTACTGTAAAGGGTACCACCTTTTTGATTGCCTCGTCTGTGGTCTTGTTCTAGGTGTATAGCAGTCCAATAGACTTCTGTTTATTGATCTTGTATCCTACTACTCTCCCATATGCCTGTATTGTTTCTAGTTCTCCCCTTGTGGAGTTTTTGGGATTTTCCATAAATAAAATCATATCATCTATGAATAATAATAGTTTTACCTCCTCCTTCCCAAGGTGAATACGCTTGATGTCTTTTCTTTGCCTTATGCTGTTAGCTAGGACTTCCAGTATGAAGTTAAATAAGAGTGGGGATAATGGGCAACTCTGTCTGGTCCCCTTTTTCAGTGGGATTGTTTTCGTCTCTTCTTCATTGATTACCATGTTGATTGTTGGTTTTTCATATTATTTTTATTATAGTGAGACATTTTCCTTCCATTCCTATCTTCTTCAGTGTCTTAAAAAAGAATTGGTGTTGGATGTTGTCAAATACTTTTTCCACATCTATTGATATTATCACGTGGTTCTTATAATTTTTTATGTCAATGTGGCAAATAATAATTTTGTCTGTAATCTTAATATGTGTCTCCTGAAGGCAGCAGATTAATGGGTTGTGTTTTCTAAGTCAGTCTACTAGCCTTAGCCTTTTAATGCCTGAGTTCAGTCTATTGATATTCAGGGTCATTACATCCATCTGTGGACTCTGATGTCATCCTATGCCTTTTGTGTTGGGTGATTTCCTATCTCCCTTGCTTATTAGTGAGTTGTGAATTTGTATGTGTGGTTCACTCTTAACTTCTTTCTACCCTTAAGGATAAGCTATCTCGGGGAATGTTTTCGTTGTCCTCTGGGTAGGGTTGCTCTATGTGGTAGTCTCTTATTTGTGCTCAGTAGGTATTGTTCTTCTGCCCATACTAGGTTGGCAAGGATCTTTTGCAAGCCTGGATTTATTTTGCAGTATTATTTGAGTTTTTTTTTCTTTTCTAAGAAGACACTTACTTCTCCATCTATCCTGATAGAGAGTTTGGCTTGGTAGAGTATTCTTGGATTTGTGTTATTTTCCTTCAATTTTTGGAATATGTAACTCTACTTTCCCACTCTCTCCTCTTCTTCATACTATCTGCTGATAGGTCTGAATATATTCTTACTGGGGTAACTTTATATGTGACTGCTTGTTTTCCCTAGATGGTCTCATGATTTTCTCCTTTTCTTCAAAGTTGGCTAGCTTAATTATGATGTGCCTTTGTGACTTCTTGGGAATCATTCAGCCTCCTGAATGTTTGCCTGGTTTTCATTCATTAAGATAGGGATGTTTTCCTCCAAGAATTCTCTCACTATATTTGCATGGACTTACTTGTTGTGTCTTTCTCTGGTAATTAAATTATTCTGATGCTGTTCCTCTTCATAGCATCCAACATAGAGTTCAGATATTCTTTAGCTTCTCTGATGATCTTGACCTCCCCCCACACCCCTTTTTCTTCAAGTCTGCTTCACTGCCCTCTACCTCTCTGGTGAAGTCCTCTGCCCCCTTCAGTTGGTTGGCAAAGTTTGTGAATTTGCTACTGGTTTTTGTTTACTCATCCCTAAGCTCTTGTATTTCCCTTTGTCCCCTCTTGTATGGTCTTTGTCTCCTCTATCATTTCATCTTTTTTCTGTATTGTTTCCCTCATCCCAAGCAGTATTCTGAAATTTTTTTTCTTTGTCAGATCAATGTTAGCTTTTTCTATGCATGTTGTTAGGTTCATGACTTCTTTCACCTTGCCTGTTTTTATGTTGAGGTCATTGGGACTGATTGCTGTTTGCAATGTGTTGTTTTAGAGTAGTCTGGAGCCATTTTCCAGAGAGTCCAAGAGCACTGGACTGTTTCTAATAAACTCATAGGAATATTTCTTCAAACTGTCTACAGCTAATTGCACTATGGAATTGGCCTACACCTTTATCTTCCTGTGACTTTGCTCTTACCCTAGACAACCAGTATTCTGTTATTTGGAGGGCAAGTTGGATGTTCTTTCAGAGGACTAGAACCCTGGGACCACCGAGGTTCCTTACAGTGACATAGTGGTATCATTATTTTTAATGAACATAATGAGGACCAGAAGTGACATTGAGAGTCTCAAGAGATAAAATGAATCAGGTTTGTGCTACGTCCTGTCATTGAACGTTCACGCTCATGAGAAGACAATGTTAGAAAGGCCCGTCATCAGAACTCATAATGAAAATGCTCAGCTTCTTGCAGCTGTGAAACACACCACCAAAAGACCTCACAGCTTAAACCAACAGTACTTTCCATTCTTAATAATCACAATGCCATGGGCTCATCTGTTTGGTTCGCCTGCTCCACGTCTTGGAAGAAGAATCACTCATCTGGGAGGTAATGCAGGGGAGGAAAAAGATGTCTAGCTTGTATCACATGACCACTTATGCAGTTCAAGTATCTTTATAACCTGGAAATTAGCCAACTACCATTGAGTCCATTCCGTCTCATGGCAACCCTATGTAATTCATATAAATAAAATAGTCTCTCTCTAAAGAGCTCCTGGTGGGTTTGAACCACTGACTACATGGTTCCCTCCTTCACCCCAGAAACCCTTACTCTATATGCTGTCCCTACAGATTGATTAATCTTGGGTTTCATAGGCTGAAAACAGAAAAGCATTACAAAAATTTAGGAGGATTACCCCAATGATAAGATACCTGAGATAAACCCTAATATGAACAAAAAAACCCCCCAAAATTCCTGAAAATGTTGAAAACCAGATCAGGTCTAATGTGCATCAGAGGAGGGGTCAACTGACAAGGTTTTAACTGTTCAAGTCAGGCTTTTCCTTTGATCTTCTATAGTCATCTCTCCAATGCACACTGTTTAGTAATCACTTTCCTCCCTCGATAGCCAACTTCTGTGTAATTCTCAGCACGATTTTTAATTTTCTAAGCCAATCCATAAAAAACTTAGAAAACTGTCTGAAACAAACTTTAAAATTTTCATGTTTAATAAATGCTTATTACCATTGGGCTACAATTGGAAGATTAGAAGTTTGAAACCACCAGCCCCTTTGAGGGAGGAAGATGAGGCTTTCAGTGAGTATTGATTTAATGGCAGTAAGCTTTTTGTTTTTAGTTAGCATTATTACTTTTACTGATAGTACTATTAGATAGTCTCCATTTATTCATGTTGTAACTAGGAAAAGAGAAATGCATGCATCTCTATTAATGGTAACTTTCCATATTTTTGAGTGAATACATAGGGGGGTGAATGGCTCATAATTACGAAAATGAAGTTGATCCTTGACACCGTCAGAAGTGATTAATCAGTGCCTCATTGCGTTTGCTCTGACTGCAGGTTCCGATGTGTTGTCTACCCCTTTAAACCAAAGCTCACTATTAAGACTGCGTTTTCCATCATTGTGGTCATCTGGGTCCTGGCCATCACCATCATGTGTCCGTCAGCAGTGATGTTACATGTAGAAGAAGAAAAGTATTACCAAGTGAGACTGAAGTCCCAGAATGAAACCAGCCCCGTCTACTGGTGCCGAGAAGACTGGCCGAATCAGGAAATGAGGAGGGTCTACACCACCGTGCTGTTTGCCAACATCTACCTGACTCCCCTGACGCTGATAGTCATCATGTACGGGAGGATTGGGGTCTCGCTCTGCAAGACAGCTGTCCCCCACCGGAGCAAGCAGAACCAGGAGCAGTGGCACGCAGTGGCCAAGAAGAAGCAGAAGGTCATTAAAATGCTTCTGATAGTGGCGTTGCTTTTCATTCTCTCCTGGTTGCCTCTGTGGACTCTAATGATGCTCTCAGACTATGCAGACCTTTCTCCAGGCGAACTGCACGTCATCAACATCTACGTCTACCCCTTTGCACACTGGCTGGCCTTCTGTAACAGCAGCGTCAACCCCATCATTTATGGTTTCTTCAATGAGAACTTCCGCCGTGGTTACCAAGAGGCATTTCAGCTTCACTCCTGTCAAAGGAGAGCAAAGCCCCCGAAAGACTGCTCACTAAGAGTGAAAGCGAACACCACCGCCAACACAGCTCATCAGCTAGCTCAGGAATCCACCGTTCAGAGCACACTCGGTGAACATATACTTCATAATAAAAGTGCTGAAAACCCCAAACAGGAATTAGTAATGGAAGATTTGGGAGGGGCATCCAATAACAATGGCTTTAAAACAGAGCTAGTGTGATTATTCTAACTCTCTTAGGTGTATAGATTGGAATAACATTGCTTTCTCTGGCTTTGTGCTCCAATTCTTTCTATACATATTGTGAAGAAGCATATCCTGAACAAACTTCTTGGGGGAAATGTAAACAAAATCTTATGACAACCGTTCTTGGTGTATATATAAAATATGTACAATGATTTGTGTATATGGGTTTGCCTGAATATTTCCATTTTCTGGGAAATGATTTGCAAGGCCGAGCCTTCTCAGGTTAACCCTTTGTGCATGAGTCAAGTGCACATGTATATGAAATGACATACACAGATATACAAGTGTATATGTGGGGATGCAAGTAGTGCATACTTGCATATGTGTGTAGGTACTTGGTGTTTTTAACCCAGGTCTGATGAATGGGCTATGATTTGCCTGACAGTACAGTTACTTAATTCTGCTTTTGCTTTGAGATTTGAAATCACAGATGATAGCAGTATTGATTTGTTCAGCTTTGAAAATGTGGTGGATTCATGAAGGTTTTTGCTACTGATTTTTTTCATTTCAGTTAATTTGTTTAGCTTACTCTGGAAGCAAAATTTTACCGGTCTTTTAGGAATCATTTCACAGGTGACCCCACCATTCTAATTAGAACTATGGGAGCAAATGAAAGGACACCAGCACTCCCTCGTGTCTAATAGACATTTGGACATAAAGCAGCAAATCTCTTAATACTGTGGCGTTTGGCAAGAAGATTGGCAGCTGAATTTTGAAGTTCTTAAGTAGGGACGATCAAGAATCATCATAAGACTATCAAAAAGTATATATAAAGCAAAACCAATTATGTCAGATTCCTACTGGGCTCAACATCTAAATCCAGCCCTCCACGTTTACAAGTGTTGGCGACTCTTGATTTCTCTATGCTACCATTATGTAGTGATGATACCTATAACTTCTTATTTTATTCCAGAGAGATAGAAGACCATAGAAAATCAGAAATTATAAATTAATATACACTCTGACAACAGTAAATTTCTAAGCTTGAAACTACTTTGTTTTTCCAGGTTTTTTATATTTTTATGTATTATTTTCCATATTCTTTTGGACCCCCAGAGCCTAATATCATGACTGGAATATGATCCAAGCTTAGTAAACATGTATTAACAAAAACCTTTTAGAACTCTATAAGTTCTTCTGAATGATGATTTTATTTTATTGCTAAGAGTGAAAATAAATGGGACACATTCCCATAAAATAATGAGATATGCCACAGTTTTAAATGGGAAAAAAAACTTTAATAAAAAATGTCGAGAGCCAACCTCTGTATTATAAATGGATTAAAACAAAACAAAAGCAAAAAAACAGACCCCTGAGTTGATTCCAATTTACGACGGCCCCAGATATGTCAGGATGGAACTGGTGTTCAATGATTAATTTTCCAGAAGTGTATCACCAGGTTTTTCTTCTGAGTGTTGAAAAGTTTCTCATAGAGCAAGGAAGCAGGAAACTTTGCACTAGTTTCAAACTGAATTATCTGAAAGAAAGCTAAGTAAATGTAATTAAAGTGAAAAAATGAGACAGACATTAAAATTTTTTGAAGTTTTCCAATATTGTAGGCCCTTGAGAAATGAATTTTGAATTTCATTGAATGGAGTATAATTTGAATACAGAAGTGTTTCTTCCTACTGTGATAGGGTTGTGTTGTTGTTGTTGTTGTTGTTGTTGTTTTGAGTGCCAACATGGCTCCCATAGAAACATATGGGTAGAATTTAGCCTCTCAATCAGGTTGCAGCGTGATTGGAGGGAGAACAAGATAAATGACGTTCCTGCCATTTCTTTTTTTCCCTGGTGATCAGACCGGCACACTGCTGCCTGAGTTAGATGCTCTGCCTCAACTCTCTGCTGCCCTACTTATGGTGGATCAAGGTGGATTCTGGTGCCTTGAAGTGCATCACTAGGTCTTCAGACTCCATTGTGACCTGCTTCGCTCTGCACCTGCTGCACAACTGGGTCTCTGCTACACCTCAGCATCTCATCTACCTGCTCTTGCTGCCCCACTTTTGTCACATTTCCGGTCTCAGAGGCTGTGCTTCTCTGGCCTGTGGGCAGACTCCATACCTCCAGCCACTTCATTGTCTGCTTCCTTGACATTGGACCAGCAGGCTTACATCAGTAGAAAGGACCTTCACTGTATTGACTGTCCGACCAAAGTGAGTTGAACTGAGCCTTCTGTCCTGCTGTGTGGACTAATCAGCTGTTGTATCCATTTTCACTATATAAACTTATAATTTCTACTCATAAGTGAACTGGTTTTGTTTCCCTAGAGAACCGTGCCTAACACACAATCACTGGAGGAATTTTTTTTTTAATTTTGGAAATAGAAATTGGTCAGATCTTCTTATACTATAATGTATTGAAATATCATTTATGGTTGGGAAACTCAGACACTGAAGGTTATATGGATAGAGATGATCACTTTCAATGGACACTTACCTGGACAGATGTTCTACTTATTCCTGAAACTCATCATAACTTAATCACATGCCTGTCTTTCATCTGTATTCCTGTAATGACAAAGCCCTCCCTTCTGAGTCACATTCTGCCACCAATCTGTCTTTTGATAGTTTGTATACTTAGCAGAGGAGGCCAGGTGCCATCGTGGTTATGCATCGTGGCTGCGATTGCATGGTCAGCAGTATGAAACCACCAACAGCTTCATGGGAGAAAGATTTTTTTTTTAATGCCAACAGACACTTACAATCTAGGAAACCAACAGGGGGTAGTTTTGAGTCAGCAAAGGCTCCATGGCAATGAGTTTGGTTTTGGGCCTACTTCAGAGCCAACTTTCTGTTCCTTAAAAAATGCCTGCAGAAACTCCTGATTAAAACAGGTACAGACACTCCAAGCAAGCCTACCATGGCCATACTTGTGCCTCCTGGTTACAGCTGCCACTCATTTTTTTTTCTTAACTCCAGTCAAGCAGAGATGTTGGCCTAGACTGTTCTGTTTTTCCATCTTTTGTTTTTTCTTGGCTTCATTCTCCTATCTGTTCTTTGTCCGTGATCTATTCAGAAACCACCTCTCACAACAAAGACTGCCTGCATTTGTACGCCACTCCCTTAAGGGCTGTGCACCTCTTTGGTGAAGAACACCTTTTATGGAGATTTTTCTACTCATTATAATTAGCACATAAACTCCACAAGGGAACAACAAGGGAGGTCTTACTCAGTTTTAGAGAACATATGGGCTGGACAACAATCATAGAAGGTTAGCAACTATAAGAGACTTCAAAATTCATGCAAAAATAGAAAGAAAAGATAATGGAATCTTTCCATGAGCTTTGTGAAGATCTTGTATATGCTAGATGAATACTGTAGATGGTGGTCGCCTTCAACTTGAGATGAATCTAATGAATGCTGAGTGAGTGGTAATCTGCATACACATTCCAGCACACCTACTAAATACAGTTAGAAACCTTCACTATAAATTAGAATAGCAAAGATAAAAAATAAAATGGAGATAAAATATCCTGGGCATGCATCAAAAGAATAAAAAACAAAACCAGACTTGTTGGGTTGGTTTTGACACACAGCAGCCTCTAGTGAACTGAGATGACTTGGTGTGGCTCTTCTACCTATAGTCCTTGTAATTCCCTCCGAATGATTGGGTGAGAACAGATGAATATGGTGAGTTGCATTCTAATACAGGAAATTAGTCAGTTTTGCCATTCCGTGGAGTGTGAGTCATCTCAGAAGCAAGAAGAGAAAGACCATTAAGAAAAAAAAAACATTAGAAGGGGATTCATGAGATCCCTGCCTCAATTAGTAAATGCAGCAGAGGCACCAGAACCTGCTGCATGTAGCGCCTGAGAAGGAGCAGAGAAACCACACCAACCTTGCCAGAGAACAGAAAAGCAGCCATGTGACCTAGAGGCAGAGTGGGAGACGGGCTTGCTGGGCCAAGGAGGCAGGAATTGATCACATGGCTGAGAAACTGGGAGCTTGAGAGACTGCCTTCCAACATGACTAAGGAGAGGTTCCAAGGACAAAAGAAAGGTGTATTTACCATTTTGTGGCCAGTGAGCTTTCCTAATAAACCTCCATAATTCTGAGTATTGCTTGTAAATTCTACATGGTCATTGTAATGAATAATTAAACCAAGCAGGGAACAGAGTATCCCGGGACAGATTGTTGGTGTCACAATAGGGTAAAGATGCTGGGCAGTGAAGAGTTGTCTGGCATTAAAATATCTACAAGAAAATATTGCACAAGTTCCTCTTCGAAGAAAGAAGACTCAAACAATTCAAACCATTTAATATTTGGATCAACATTTAGTACAGAGATCTTTGTCAATAGTGGTTTTCCCTTGAAGAAGATTTTCTTTTGAAGGACTATTACTGGTAAGGGAATTTTTGTGAAAGTTTTGATAGTTCCCAAAACTTTTGTAGGGGAGATAACTGCTAGATTGTTATTAGTCTGGTTTATTCATTATCCTATATTTTTTGTTTATTTTCCAGAGCCTATTTTTGGGAGTGGTTGCCTTTTTCATTAATGTATACTCTTTATTTTTTTAGTCTAACAATCAATATTATCATTTTAAAAACAAAAATTAAATTCCATTTCTCTACTTAAAATCCATTAATATTTCCATTTCAAATTAGAAGGCATATTTTTCCCTCTTCTGCCACTTGACCACCTCTTAACTTCACATGCAACTCCATACTCATCACTCCCAATTCCCATATCATTCACACACTTCTTTGATGCTGCTAGGAGCCCACTGGTATACCTGATGCACATTTGATTGCAATACTATAATTTAGGATGGTAGTTACATAATCTAGTGTCAACTTGGGAAGGGGTGGAGTCTAGCTTGTCAAATAGGTTGCAGATTGATGACCTCATTTGGAGGCACCACAGAGATAAATAGCTCACTGGAGGCCAAACACAGACAGACCCTCTCTGCTTCCTCTTTCCTGCTGACAAGACACATGGAGCTATGCTAGAGCCTTAAAACTGGAGGAACCACATGGAGACCCCTGCAAGCACTAAGATGCTTGCTTATACCACCCCTGGATCCACAAGACTTTCCACCCTTTGGCTCAGAATCATCCTGCACTTGCTGGCATTGCATGTGCTTCGTGAGTCTGAAGAGGAATTTATACGTTGGTATCTAGCATGGGGACTAATATTGAACTTATGGGATTGATATGTACTGGGCTGGGATGTTTCCTCCATAATCAATTGCTCTGGTATATAAAACTTTTTGCTGTACACACATGAGAGTCTATGAATTTGCTTTTCTAATCAACCCAGACTAACACCGCAGCAATTCAAAACAACGAGCAGCTCCATGGGAGAAATACTGGGCTTGTAACTAGTTACAGTTCTGGACAACCCAGAGGAGGTCGCTGTGAGTCAGCATGGACTCTATGATAGTGAGGGTTGTTTTTTAAAAATTTGTTTTGTTTTTGCTGACTTTGGATCTTGCACCTGTGTTTTACTTGCCTGACATTTTCTATACCTCTGCACACCCAGGTTCCATCTCCTCCGCAAGGCTTAAGCTTAAAACTCACCTGAGCTTTTAAAAAATATAGCCTTCATAGTAATTCTTCGTATCTGTTATTATATTCCAAAAAAGTATGGCTTACTTGTTTAGTAACTATACAATGACTGAAAAGTAAACTTCAAAATAGAGGGGATTGTTTTTGATCTCCATTATATATCTGGTGCCTGGGAGTTTCTGACTTATAATGGACACCAGAACTACATGTTGAATAAATTGATGAATGCTGGCAAACATTTATCAATATAACTGTTTTAATTATAACTTTATGATAATAAATCATTTTTAATTGTGAGGTAGTGGAACATCCAGAAGGTCATAGAAAAACTAAAGAAAACTAAAATAAATTCTTATGTTGTCATCTGGATGTAATCCTTATTATCATTGTTTTGAGACCAGGATTCCTGCTAGATTTCATAAAATTATCCTCTGAGAGTATGCATTTATAATATTTATATCAATTGAATATATCAAAATATATTTCTGTGTTGTCTAGTAGTCTTATAAAAGATCTTATTAATTTGCATATTGTCCTATAGCTTATTAATCTTTCATGTGAGTGTAAATAAAAGCTATTATAATTTATAAAAGTATGCAGTTATATCTAATCCCAGGTTTGTTTATTATTGGATTAGATTTTCATGAAATGCAATTTCTTGACCAAAATGCATGTGTGTTTTGTAATACTATCATATACATTGCCTTCCCTTATAAAGATTTTAATATTTTATATTTCCCTTACAAGTATGAGAATTTGTCTAGTGTATTTTATAAAACTGGATTTGTGCAAATTTCATAGGAGAGACCTTGTTTTTCCATGTTTAATTAGTTCCATTATTATAAAACTGAATATTAAAATAATACATATTAAATGGAATTAATTTGTATTCATTCATCCTTAGTTCTCTTCACTTGCATTTCCTTTTTAGGCAATTTCCTCTTCATGCTCTTTGCCAACTTTCCCATTAGATCGTTTGACTTTCTCTCAGTCATTTGTAAAGCAATCTCTAATTCAGGATATTACTCATTGACTAATAAACATCTTTCAAATATTTTTTCCCATCCAGTAGTTGCCTCTGTTTATGAGTACATATGTAGCAATTAGGGTCAAGTCTAAGCTATTACAACCAAACTTTCAAAAGATACAGTAGTTTAAAGTATATATTTCTCATGAAATTTAAAGTGATTTAGATTGTTCAGTTTATTGGGAACCTTTTTCAGTAAGGTTAAGAAGAAACTTATTCTCTTTCCTTCAAAGTATACTTTCATACCATAGAAAATGTTAATGCTTTGTGTCCATATCTGTTCTCCCACCTGCTTTGAGAAAGAAAAGTATAGTGGAACATGCATATACTCTTTTATGTCTGTCTGATATTGTGTGATAATAGAAAACCAGATTGGTTGACACATAAACCAGATGATCTTCAAGTACTAAACTATTTTCTATTTCAAAAATTTTGCCAACAGTTGTCTTAGTGGATTGTTCTTGTCTTATCAAAACAGAAAAATGGACAACTCCATCGATCAGAAGATGGGCAAAAAAAAGGGAACGTTCTAGAGTAAACAAATTGCCTTTAGATTAAGGATAACCTGGGAAAGACCCAAGTCACTTCTTCTCATCTAACTTGACCCACACGATTCACATAGCCAAGGGTCCAGGTGTTCTGCTTATCAGTGGACCCAGGCAGACATGTGACAATGAAATGCTTCCTGACTCTATGATAGTCTGTGAATCAAACCATTGTGATCCACTACTTTTTCACTGACTAGTCTGTTAAAAGTAGATCACCAGGTGTTTCATGCCAGTCCATCTTACTCTGAAAGTTCTCATAGAACCGGTTTAGCATCAGAGCAACAAGAAAACCCTATTTACAGATGGGTGCTATGGCCTCCTATGGCCTAGGACTTGAGTGAGTAATAGTACATATGATACACTATTTGAAGGAATGCTTAGTGTTTTAATATTCATGCCTGCAATTTGTCAGAACATATCACATATGCAGGTGAGAAAAGTCAAACTATCTGATACTGACTAATAAAAAAGTAGTGAGTTTTTTCACCTATGCCACATTGTGAATTCATCAGAGAAGCTGGCATATGCACCCAAGCATCTAAATGCTAGTGAAAGCTTGGGATAAAATCTCAAGTCAGGAAAAATGACATTGGAATGGGTCGCAAGAAGATATAAGCTATGTATCCTTCCTTTGCATAGACTTCTATCTGGAGGAGTTTTTCAGCCTCTTTTTTATTTCTGTCCTCTTTGTACTATATACTTTTCAAAATAATGTATCAACTTCTGAATCATTGCATCTCTATAGCAGTGGTTCTCAACCTTCCTAATGCTGCAACCCTGTAATACAGTTCTGCATGTTGTAATGACCCCCAACCACCAAATTATTTTCATTGCTGCTTCATAACTGTAATTTTGATACTGTTACGAATCATAATGTAAATATCTGATATGCAAGCTGTATTTTTATTGTTACAACTTGAACACTTGAATCACAAAACCAATATGTAAATAGAGATAGTGAAATATTTATTTCTAATTATAAATACATGAAATTTTGTCTTGAAGCATGGTGTAGCAAAGGTCTTCACTCTGGGAACTTGTATGGGGGTGTTATCTGCATGTGGACAGATCCACCTGGAGATAGATAGAGGAGCAGCAGAAATATGTTTCTGAAGGTCTTAAGCGACCTCTGTGAAAGGGTCATTCCACTTCTAATGGGGGTGCGACCCACAGGTTGACAACTGCTGTCCTAGAACTTATGCTTCTGTAAAGTATTGATGAATAGTAATTGACTATAGCTAAATTGGATGTTTATGCAAATGTTTTTACTCCAGCCAGCTACTCTGACTCTTCATGTGTCCTAGATAACCAATTTGCAGTGCTATTGTGAATTGAATAAAATAAATGAATAATTTACTAAATAGTAATTCTTTCTTTCTTTTCTAGTAACTATTTCACAGGATAAACACATATTTACATTTCAGTTAATATATTTTTATTAGTATATTCATATATAGATACTTTAATTTATCATTAACTCCTAGGTTTTATGATAATGTGTAAAATTTTAGACAGGAACCATTAATGTGAATTAAATTCATAGTATTTTCTATTAATTTCATAGAAACTTCCATTTCCTCAAATTACATTATCAAAATTTAGAATCCATATTTGGGCAGTTACATTCAAAAATACTACCCTAGAACAGGGCTTCTTTTAAAATTACAGTCATCGAGCATTATCTTATTCAAAACTATTTCAGATGAGTCAAAATATTTTCTAATACTTAAGCTTTCTGAATTAAGCAATTTGAGCTAAGAGATTTTTTAGCAGTACCACTCTTACAAAGAATGGCCATTGTTCACTTGTGAATGCTCCTCGAACCTTCCTAGCGTCCCCAGGTGGGAGGCATTTCTTGCTGCTCTTCTTCGCTGTCCTGTTGGCTCCGTCCGTACGTCCTGAAGATGTGCTGGTTGTGTAATAGGCTGCCAACTGCAAAGCTCAACGTATTGAAGCCGTCAGCTGCTCTGCCGGAGAAGGTGAGCCTCGCAGTCCCTGAAAGAGTCATAGTCTTGGGAATGCACAGGGTTACCTTTATTCTAGGAGTCACTAGGAGTAGACATTAACTCCGTGGCAGTGATTTTGGCTTGGGAGTTATAGTTGGTTCCAACTCATAGGGAAACTGCACAACCGAAAGAAGCATGGTTCTCACAATTTCATTCTCACAATGCTCGCTACAGCCACAGGGACATCTGTGTTTGAGGGGCTACACCTTGATTGACCCTCTGCCTTATGAACACGACATCCTTCTACAGGGACAGAACCCTCCTGATAACATGCCGAAGTGTGTAAGCCAAACATTTGCTGCTGACCTGACTAATGAGAGCTCTGACTGTAATTCTCCAAACAGATTCATTTATCTGGCCTACCACGGTGTAGTCAGTATTCTTCACCAATAGTTAAAGACCACAATTAAAAGACGATGATTTTTCTTTCCACTTATTTAAGCATTGTCCAGCTTAAATATGCATAAATGATTGAAAATACTATGGCTTGAGTCAAAAACATTCAGTATATAATACAGTATATCCTTTCCTTATCGCCTGCTACTTGCATGGATAAGCTCATTAACATTTTTGACAACTTCAATATTTTCTTCATTTATCATGATGTTACTTATGTGTCTAGGTGTACAGAATTTTGTTTTATTTGTGTTGATTTGTTATCCAAATGGAAGACTTGGATCCTCATCAGTAAGTGCTTCAAGTCCTCTTAGATTTCAGCAAGCAAACTATTTTCGTGAACATATTTCAGCTCTTAATGAGTCTTTCTTCAATCCTAATGCTACATTGTTGCATTAAGTTATGTGAACAGAACAAGGAAATGCTACAGCTTTAAAATCAGGAAAGGGGTGTTTCAGGGTTGTATCCTTTCATCATATTTCTTCAATCTATTTACTGAACAGAAAATCTAGGAATCCAGAATATATGAAGAAGGATGTGGCATCAGGGTAATAGGAAGGCATGTCAACAGCCTCTGATGGGCAGATGATATATGCTCGCCTGCTTAGGAGGGTTTGCAGCTCGTGCTAATAAAGATCTACCCTTCAATATGGATTAAGCACTGTCATGAAAACAAACTCTTCACAACTGGACCAGTAGGTAACAGCATGATAAACTGAGAAAAGACTGAAGTTATGATTTCATCTTGCGTGGATCCACAGTCAATGCTCCTGAAAGTAGCAGTCAAGAGATCAAATGATTGCAATGGATAAAGTTGCTGCCAACAAATTCTCTAAAGCGTGGAAAGCAAAGATGTTATTTTGAGGACTAAGGAATGCCCGGCCTAAGCCCTGGCATTTTTAATTGCTTCACATGCATGTGAAAATTAGATACTGAATAAGGAAGAGGGAAGAAGAATCTATGTATTTGAACTATGGTGCTGACCAAAGAAGAAACAGACTTGTTTTGTTAAGTGAGTCTGCTGCACAAGACCTCTTTAGATTATTGTTTGAACTCTCAATTTTTCATTGACCGCATGGGAAATACAATTAAGGGAAGATTACTTATTTAATAGGGAATTCAAATCCCCTAGGGGCTCCACTGGATAAAGAGAAAGCCACCTGCTCCCAAAATAATTCTGTGTGGCCCTTGCAAGGAATCAATGAATGCAGCGTAGAAGAAGAGTGTGGTGAGGGGAATGATTGGTATCAGAATAAGGTAAAGGAGGATGACAGGTGAAGGCATTTCTGACCCTCTCTGTGGTAATAGGGCAGGACTCCAGCCCATACAGGTTTAAAGCCCATGCTCGTATACCCCAGACCAGACTTCTAAGTAGCATTTATTTCAATGCTCAACATCATATATATTTCTTACTTCTGAGGTCATGTTACAAACTCCAAATAACATCAGAATTACTAGAAAGAGAAAACTCCTTTTTTTTTTTTTTGCATCAAGTGTACACCTTGAGAGAAGATGGCATTGAAGGATACTTTAGGCACCACCCAGTCAGTTCTGACCTAGAGGGACCCCATGCACAAGAACAAAACTCTGCGTGGTCCTGCACCCTCGTTATAATCGTCTCTATACCTGAGCTCCGTGTTGCTGTCCTGGTGTCAATCCATCGCCTTTGGGGCCACCCTCCTTTTTTGTTGCCCCTCCACTTTACCAAGCATGTTATCTTTCTCCAAACACTGATTCCTCCCGATAGTAAGTCTAAAGTGTATGCGATGGGAAGGCTTGTTATGCCAACACGGCCACAGAAGATAGGTAGGTCTGTTGTGACAGCACGGCCAATGAACACACAGGATGAATTGATGGGCGGAGATAGGAAGGGCTCAGTAAGTCCCGCCCTTGCTAGTCCCACCCTTGCTGACTTGCCCTTGGATCTTCCGACTAGCCACTGCCTTGTTCCTCCTGTGCCTTGCCCTCCAAGAAACACTACCCATGGGACATCTAATCATGGACTATATAGCTGTGAGTTGATGTCCCTTCAAGCCCTGCTTCACCACGCTCCTGGAATATAAATCTCTTGAGCTTGAGACTGTTGGACTCTGTCATCTGGCTGATTGTTGGTGACCTGCTTTGCTGTTTGCTGCTTGTAACTGGATAGCCTGAATTTCTACAGAGGACTACTGGGTGGTCCTCAAGACTCCAAGGACTGCCAGTCTACTAGCTGTCCCACAAAAGTGAGTTGCACCAAACAATTTTTGCTGCTTTATAGATGTTAACTGTTTATTTCTTATCTTGTATATCTTTCTATCTATATAAATATATAGAGAGAATTAATTGTGTCATGGCTTTGTTTCTGTAGAGAACTCTGTCTGATACAAGTAGTACCAGGAGTGCTCCTAGAGAAATAAAATCATAAATATGGGTTTCTTTGCCTGGTTCTCCAATGTGATTTGTCTTAAGAGCACAGGTGATGCTAATTCTACACCTAAAGCCATGGATAATTTTGCCACTCCTACTAGTCCATGGTGTGAAATAGCAAAGCTAATAGCTAAAGTAGGAGCACTGGTAGATGGGGTGCTGGTTAAAGGAGAGGCTCAGGGAGATCGTATGTTTGATATTTTCCGTCAGTTTTGTCAAGATGCCAAGTATAGGGAAGCTGGTTGGCTGGTCCTCCTTACAATGGACTATGTGTTTAAGGAGAGGGATTGTCTCAGGGCCTCAGAAATGCACCTCAAGTGTGGACTCATGAACTTGAAGTCTTCTGCCTGTGTTCCAATGGAGAGCCTTCTTGTCTGTAGTAAAAGAGCCTATATTGCTGAAGACAAGGTCCAAAGTCTCATTATGTGAGAGGCTGAATTACAACATCAGTTGAATGGCAGATCTAGAACAGTGTCCGATGCCAAAGTGAGGGCATTGATAGGAAAAAATTGGGACCCTGAAACATGGAATAGGAATATATGGACTGATGATTCAGAAGAAAGGATATTGTTCCGCCTCTAGAATTAATTGAACCAGCCTATTCAATAGATCCACCCTTCCCAGGTGAAGATAGTAATCCCCTATCAACAAAACAAACCACACCTGAGCAGATTAACTAAAGTACTCAAGATGAAACGCCAGGTGGGGCTGCATTTCTACCATTGCCTGAGGGAGATGCCTTACAAGATAATGCTGAGAAAACCCAGGAAACATCCTCACCATTGATAATTTCTGCTAGACCTATAACTAAAATTAAGGCAAGAAAAACTTCTAAGTGTGTGGTTGAGGTGATTACTCAAGAAGAAACACGCTATACTCACAAAGAACTGCTTGAGCTTTCAAATACATACAAGCAGAAGCCTGCAGGGAATTACCCTGGGAATGATTACTGAGAGTGTGGGATACTGCTGCAAGAAATGTAATATTAGACCAGTCTGAATTTCTGGATATGGGACTGCTAAGCACCGACTCTTCTTTCAATGTCTCAGTGAGAGAGGCTAAGAGAGGATCCAACTCTTTAATTGGTTGGTTCACTGAAGCATGGGCTGCCAGATAGCCTAGATTAGACCAACTTGAGGTGCCTGACCTACCTTGGTACAGTGTAGAAGAAGGCATCCACAAGCTTAGGGATATTGGTATGGTGGAATGGATATATCAGGACACTCCCATAGACCCCAAAAGTGAGTGTACTGAGGTCATACCCTTCACCACAACCATAAGGAACAAATTTGGGAAGTGGGTCCCAGCATCTCTGAAGACTCCTGTAATTGCTATTTTGTGTGCATCAGGATTAACTGTAGGAACTGCCCTGAAGTGAACTCTGACATTTGCCCATGATGGGGCTGAATTTCAAGCCATGCACCTGGCCATTCAATTTGCCTGCCAGGAAAAATGGCCAGTTGTGAGACTGTATACTGATTCATGGATGTGGCTAATGGCTTGGCTAGATGGTCAGGGAAGAAACATGATTGGAAGATTGATGACAAAGAGGAGTGGGGAAGAGGTACGTGGATGGATCTCTCTGAATAGGCCAAAAAAGTAAAAGTAATCATGTCTCATGGGAATGCTCACCAAAGGGTTAACTATGAAGAGGAAAATTTTAACAATCAAATAGATAAGATGACACACTGTGGAGACTGGCCCTCCTCTTTCCTCTGCCACTCCTGTTATTGCCCAGTGGGCACATGAACAAAGTGGACATGGTGGCAGGGATGGAAGGTATACATGGGCACAGCAACATGGACTTCCACTCACCAAGGCTGACTTGGCCACAGTCACTGGTGAGTGTCCTACATGGTGGCAGGGATGGAAGGTATACATGGGCACAGCAACATGGACTTCCACTCACCAAGGCTGACTTGGCCACAGTCACTGGTGAGTGTCCTATATGCCAGCAGCAGAAACCAATGTTAAGTCCAAAGTATGGAACCATTCCTCAAGGAGATCAACTGACAACTTGTTGGCAAGTTGATTATATAGGACCACTCCCATCCTGGAGGGGGCAGCGCTTTGTTCTGACTGGAATAGACATCTATTCTGGATATGGATTTGCCTTCCCTGCACACAGTGCTTCTGCCCAAATGACCATTCATGGATGTACAGACTGCCTCATCCACCGGCATGGGATTCCACATAACTTTGCTTCAGATCAAGGAACTAACTTCACAGCAAATTCAGTGCGGCAATGGGCCCATGCCCGTGAAGTCCACTGGTCATACCATGTTCCTCATCACCCTGCAGCAGCTGGCTTGATAGAGTGATGTAATGGACTCCTGATGACACAACTGTGATGCAAACTACGTGGCATCAACTTGGGACGCTGTGGAAGTGTTCTCCAGGATGCTGTATATACTTTAAACCAGCAGCCAATTTTCTGTTGCTGTGTATTCAATAGCCAAGATTCATGGGTCCAAGAACCAAGGGGTGGAAACTGGAGTGGCACCACTCACTATTGCTCCTAGTGACCCATTTGCAGTATTTTTGTTTCCTGTCCCTGCAACCCTATGTTCTTTGAACCTGGAGGAACTCTCCCACCTGGAAACACAGCATGGATTCCACTGAACTGGCAGCTGAGAATGCCCCCTGGCCACTTTGGACTTCTCATGCCTTTGTATCAATAGATCAGGAAGTGTGTCACTGTACTGAGTGGTGTGATTGACCCAGGTTACCAAGAAGAAATTGGACTGGTGTTACATAATGGGGGTAAAGAAGAATATGTCTGGAATCCAGGAGATCCCATAGACTGACTCTTAGTGCTACCATGCCCTGTGATAAAAGTAAATGGTAAATTACAGCAACCCCATCATGACAGGACATCTAATGACCTACACCCCTCAGGAATGAAGGTCTGGGTCACCCCACCAGGCAAAAAACCACAACTAGCTGAGGTGATAGTTGAGGGCAAAGGTAATACAAAATTAATAGTAGAAGAAGGTAGTTGATCCTACCAGTTTCGATCATGTGATCAATTGCAAATGCGAGGTTTGTGATTGTTCATGTATTTTCTGTATATGAGCTTATTGAATATCTTTTCTTTGTTCATGTGTGATATATAAGCTACAATCCTGTGATATATCAGGACTCAGTGTGTTCTTATTTATTTATATGATAGATGTTTGATGTTAAGTATAAGTTTGATTTCATTGATGTCTGGAAGTTTTATATGGGTAAATAATTGTGTACAGGTGCTATGTTGGCAAAGGGTAGACTGTGATGCATAGGCTTGTTATGTCAACATGACCACAGAAGATAGGTAGGTCTGTTGCGACAGCATGGTTAATAAACACATGGGATGAATTGGAGGGCGGAGATAGGAAGCACTCAGTGAGTCCTGCCCTTTTTGTCTTGCCCTTGGATCTTCTGACCAGCCAGCTGCCTTGTTCATCCTGTGTCTCTACCTCCAAGCAACACTAACCATGGAACACCTAATTGTGGACTGTGTGGCTGTGAGTTGATGCTCCTTCAAGCCCTGCTTCACCATGCTCCTGGAATATATATCTCTTGAGTTTGGGACTGTTGGACCTGTCATCTGGCTGACCGTTGGTGACCTGCTGTGCTGTTTTCTGCTTGTAGCTGGATAGCCTGAATTGCTCTACAGAGGACTACTCAGTGGCCCTCAAGTCTCCAAGGACTGCCAGTCTACTAGCTGTCCCATGGAAATGAGTTGCACCAAGCCATTTGTACTGCTTTATAGATTAGTTAACTGTTTATTTCTTATCTTATATATCCTTCTATCTATATAAGTATATAAAGAAAATTACTAGTGTCCTGGTTTTGTTTCTCTATCGAACCCTGTCTGACACAGTATATAAGACAGAGTCTTGCCATCCTTCCACCTAAGGCACACTCTGGCCATACTTCTTCCAAGACAGATGTGTTGGTCCTTTTAGCAGTCTCTGGCACACAAAGTATACTCTAGCCACCACACTCCAACTGCATCCATTTTTCTTCAGTCTTCTTTATTCAATGTCTGCTTTCCACACACACACACACAATGGAGACTGTCATGGTTTGGACCAGGAGCACCTTACTCCTCAAAATCACATCCTTCTTTTCAGTATTCTACAGAGGATTTGTGCAGCAGATTTACCTAATGCAATATGTCTTTTGATCTCTTGACTGCTGCTTTCATGAACATTGATCATAGATCCAAGCAAGATAGGATCTTGGAAAATTTCAAGTCTCCTCCCCCCCCTCCCCCCATTTATCATGATGCTACCCATTGAGGAAATTGTGTGGATTTTGATCTTCTTTACATTGAGTGGAAATCCATCCTATAGACCCCCAAGTCCTCTTCACTTTCAGCAATCAAGGTTATGTCATCTGCATATGCCAGATTGTTAATGAGATTTTTCCGGTTCTGTTTCCTTATTCTTCTTCATACAAGCCAGCTGCTCTAATAATTTCTCAGCATACAGATTGAATAAGTATGGCAACAACCTACAACCCATCACACACTTTTCCCGATTTTAAACAATGCAGTACTCCCTTGCATTGTCTCTTGATTCATGTGCACATTCGGCAGAAGCACAAGGGAGTGTCTGGCATTCCCATTCTTTTCAAGGCTATGATTTATTTTGAGTTCCCACAATTGAATGCCTTGGTATATTCAATAAGGCACAAGTAAACATCTTTCTGCTATTCTCTACTTTGAGCTAATATCCATCTGACATTGGCAATGATAGCCCTTGTTCCGATCTTCTGAATCTGATCTAAACCTCTGGCAGTTCCCCATCAGTGTTGTATGATCTTCAGCCTCACAGATGCATGGGTTTTACTGCTTTATAATATTATGTTACATGCATAGTTTCACTTGCACTGGAATAAAATCCTGTAGAATTATCCTGGAAACATTAATGTGGTGTTCTTGGGTTTGTAGATTAACAAGTGGAAATTAGTTGGTCTTTTCTCCATTTCCCTTGAAATATACTTCTAGAATTTTCCAGATATCTTCATAAAAATGAATCCTTTGAATGCTACAAAGGATTCAAAGTTTTTTATTTTCTTCAGTTTCACTCATGAGTGAGTTTCTCTCTTTAAATAACCTGATAATTGTCTCCCAATACACTAAGGATCTAATTAGAAACTCACAGTAATATTTTCTGGAGATATTTTGCCAGTTAAATGCAAGTGTCTATGTTTATGCTAGTAAATGGATATTGCAAAGCAAGGGGACTTCACAAAGTTCTTGGGAAATTGGAAATAAAGTTAATTGATTTTCGATAATCTTTTGAAAGCCCTCATATCCTCTATGTTGTTTTAGTGGGCTTAATTTAGTATATGCATTTTTAATAAATCATTTCACAAAATAGACAATTTACTAATTATGTTGGTTTTTCATTGTTGCTGTTGGTTTAAAGGAAACTCCAGGTAATAGTACATACTTACAGTTGTTTATTTTAAAAATTATATTATTGGGGTCTCCTACAACTCTTATCACACAATCCATTATATACAAAGCACATTTGTACATTTGTTGCGATCATTATTCTGAAAGCATTTACTTTCTACTTAAGTCCTTGGTAGTAGCTCCTCCTTTTTCCATTCCCCCCTCCCTCAGGAACCCTTGATAATTTAGAAATTATTATTATTTTGTCAGATGGAACACTGCTCTATGTCTCCCTTTGCCCAGTTCCCTACTGTCTCTACCCCCTGGAGGAGGTTATATGTAGGTCCTTGTAATCAGTCCCCCCTTTCTACTCCACCTTCCCAGTGCCCTCCCAGTATCGCCAGTTTCCCCACTGGTGCTGAAGGGATCGTTTATTTTCCTGGATTCCACATGTTTCCGGTTCCTATCTGTACTAGTGTACATCGTCTGGTCTAGTTGGATTTG
The DNA here is from genome assembly GCA_004026705.1 of Nesogale talazaci. NCBI lineage: Eukaryota > Metazoa > Chordata > Mammalia > Afrosoricida > Tenrecidae > Nesogale > Nesogale talazaci. The sequence goes on along the minus strand of PVJH01007177.1, from coordinate 38,600 downwards.
TAAGGTAAAATTGGGATCATGATAGTGGGAGAGCAGGGAGAGGAAGCATTTAAGAACTAGAGGAACGTTGCATATTTCATCTTTGCTATACTTTGCTCGTCTCCTCCCCATGACCCTTTTGTAAGGAGAAACTACTTACCCTGCAGATAGACTTTGAGTCCGTAATTTGTATTTCCCCTCTTTTATAATGATATAATTTGTAATTCTTTGATGCCTGATCCCTCAGACGCCTCATGGTCGAAGGCTGGTGAGCATCTTCCATGTGGACTTTGTTGCTTCTGAGCTAGATGGCCACTTGTTTACCTTCAAACCTTGAAGACCCCGAGGCTATATCTTTTGATAACCAGGCACCATCAGCTTTTTTTTTTTTTTACCACAATTGCTTACGAACACCTTTGTCTTCAGCCACCATATCAGGAAGGTAGGCACACAATGATATGATGTGTGTTCTTTGACGCCTGCTACCTGATTCCATTGACACCTCGTGGTCACACACGCTGGGGTCCTTCCATGTGTGGATTTGTTGCTTCTGAGCTATATGGCCACTTGTTTACTTTCAAACCTTTAAGACTATAGAGACTATATCTTTGATAGCCAGGCACCAAAATGTTCTTAATGAGTTCATTGTTGCAGCCACTGTGTCACTCCCTCTCATCAAGTCCCTTTTCATTGCCCCTCCACGTCATTCTCCAGGGGCTGGTCGCTCCTAATAACACCCAAAATATATAATATCTCCATCCTTTCCTCTGAGGAGCTATCTATTTTTACAAGGTGTCTGTTTTTTGTTTGTTTGATTTTTGTAAGTCTGCTTAGTTTTCCTGACAGTCCATGGCATTTTTAATATTCTTTGCTAGCATCCTGGTTCAAATGCATTGATTTTTTTCACAGTCTCTTATTCAATGTCCAACTTTCATATGCATGTAAGATGATTGGAAAGGCTCTGATTGGGGGTCAGTCGCCCCTAAATGTACATTCCATTCTTTGTCTACATAATGCTTACAATTGTTCTCACATTCATTATTCTACAGATTATGCTTGTGTTGTTATTGCTAGGTGCCTTGGACTTCTCTCTGGCTCACAGTGAACATATTTGTAACAGAACAAAACACTTGGGATCTGTGTACCTTATTCCTCAAAGTAACAGCCTTGCTAATACAAGATCCAAAGACTGAACCAAGCTTCTTATTCTAGCATGAAGATCATGACCTGTCTGGTTTCTGTCAAAATGCATTATATTTATTATTTAAATTAGGATGTATCAATGGTACACCTTTCCCCCACATCTGTATGTTTACAGTTTTCTCTATATCTGTATATTTATGGTTCATAGAAATTAATTTTAAAATGCTCTCACTCATCAACATAAATTTCAAATAAAGTATGTAATTAAATGTTTGATGTCAATGTGAAAAACTAAAATAATAGAAGAGCTGTAATGTGACCATTGAAAACTCATATACTGCTACTGTTAGTGCAAATGAGTTACAATTCCCTTCAAAAGTAAATTGTGTATCATCAGAATGTGAGAAGTGCAAAGACTCCTATGATAACAGCAATTTTATTTCTAGTCATGCTATGCAGAAAGGGTTAAGTATTTACACCACAACTTGTACCAGAATAATCTTTGTAGTATTGTTATACTAGCAAAATGCATAAGCAGCAAACTCTAAAGGAATGAACAGCAAGACTGAGTTAGTTCCCTCTCCCTTTACTGGGGAGAGGAAAACACGATTCCTAATATCACCCTTGTAAACCTACCACTCACGGACCCTCTGGAAAGCACATTAATTCTATTTACTAGCAAGACAAATTTCATTTATGCAATGATTTCAGAAAGACATTTTTGATCTTGGAAATAATCTAGAAAGGATGTGCTAAATTATAGAACATGATTTGCGAAAATTTTCATATGAGCTTTATTTTTTTTGTTTTTTTTAATAATTTTATTGGGGGCTCTTACAGCTGTTATAACATTCAATACATCATTTGTGTCAAGCATATTTGTGCACGTGTTGCCATATTCATATCTGGAGTATAAAACAGAAAGGTTTCATGACTAATTGATTTTAAGGCATCAGTGATGTCACACAGCCTCTTTTTGTTTCAGAACAGAACTGTGATACATAGGATTTGTATGACTGACCCTTCACAAGATTTCTGCAAGGTCTTTCTTCCAAAGAATTCCTAGGTAAGTTGAACCTTCCATTTTTTTTAATAGTAGCTCAAAGCTTAACAATTTGCACCACCTAGGGTATCCCCTGTATGATTTAGAGATGTTTATCTGACATCTAGACTAGGGTGCAACTTCAAGCTGCAAAAAAGAATCTTAAGTGACTCTAAGATATGTGTGTGTATCAATGAGCATAAACTAATATATATTGCTATGAAATCACAATAAAATTATGGTTTCCTGACACATCTCTCATTTAGGTCTGTCCACTTCTAAGGGTGATGTTTCCATCCCTCTAATGTGTCCCTCGATGTTATTGCATTCTTTAATAGCAGTTTGGACATATGCAAGGTATTTAAATCGTGTTCCTTTTAAATGTATTTTGATTTGTGGGAAACGAGAAGTCTAAAGGGACAAGTTCATAACTTTATAATCGGAAGGGTAGATTCCCTAAGGAAATGCTCACAGGACAGACTTTGATGACCTTTGGTCTGAGTAGAGGTGTTACATGACCTAAATCCCTTTTGTGTGAATATATAGTTACAAGAATTACTCGGAGACCTCTCATGTTAATTGAGTCCGAGAGAGCCCCGATTCTGTAGGAAAGGTGCTGGAACACTGTTTGAGGAACCCTAGTCTCTTTCAGTCCTTACTCATATCCATGATATTACTAATGTACATTGATACTCATTAAAAATCTCTGATTTGTGATTGTGAGTATTGTCAAATATCCTATATATGTCCTGTTAAAAATTCTATAGATTAATAATCTCCTTTGGCATCTGCCATTAGTAGCTTTGCCAGTAATTCTGTCATTAAAATTAATTTCTATGGAGGTTTGACTCTAAGACCTGGCTTCTTGGTAGTCATACAATAAAGGAAGAGAATAAAACACAATGCTTTTGCCATCTTCTGCCAATAATTTCCTTCTCATTTATATTTTAACATAGATTGCCATGCTAATTGAATATGAATATACACAGTGGTTTTAGGAGATTGCTAGGTCTAAACAAGATCACAGGGGGTTGCAATGATTGGCGATTTATATAATAAAAATGACAATGTGCAGAAAATTAATGTATAAACTATGAAAATTCAGTGAGGACCGCATTTAAGATTATCAGGAGATGGAACATAAATAACACTCAATTTTTATTTGCATTGGAAAAAACATAAAAAAGTTACTATATCAGAGCTACCAAAAACATTATGAAAAATAAAAATAATAAAAGGATTTGTCTTTCAAATTTTAATGATATACTATAAAGTCACTGAATTAGAAACACCAACAAATTGACATAGGAATAATAAAATAAAACAGAACACCATAGTCTAGAAGTAAGTCTTGGAATTTAAGATATAATACAGGTGGTATTTCAACACAATGTAAAGAAGATAGATCATTTAATAAATGGCACTGGGACAATAACCTACAGACTCTGGGGTTAATAGATTTGAACATTTCTATGTGTAATAAATAAATATTGATGGATAAAAATATTTGAAAAGCTTTTTAATGAAAACAACTGAAAATATATATGTTAGGAAAAAGTAGAATATGTGTATATAAACTTTTAAAATTTTATGACAAAAGGATCATGAACAAATGGATGTATGCTAGTAAATTGTCTTAGCATATTAGTAAATGTACTTGAAATTTGTATGACAAAGTATCTAGAGTTTAAAAAGATCAATACCAGATTACTGATTAAAATGCAAAAAATGATTATCTTTGATAGTTAATATAAACTATCAGGTTGACAAAAATCTTAGATAATATTTCATTTCATAAAGTAACCACGCTTTGATGTTAGATAAATGGAATTAGAGCTACACATATTTCAAATTAATGGATATTCATAGCTTTATATTAGCATTTTTTACAGTTCCAGTTAAACCTTATGTGGTCTTCCACATCCTTGAGCAATATTAGTTAGTGTCTGAAAAAATAGTATAAAGGCCATGCCTGACCTCCTCCTACACAAAAGAGAAGGGGAAGCCAACTCCATGCCAACCTTTAGTCAGCTAACCCTATGGCAAAGTCAGTTAGGGTCTGCCCTCTGCCCTCTGTCTTCCGGAACCAGCAGTTCCTCCCATGCAACTCTCCTTCTTTGCTTGCTTCATCTATTGCCACACAAATCTCAGACCATTCTCACAATCACAGAGGTTTATTAGAAAATCTAAGAGCACAGTGATGCCATTGGGTAAACATTGATTCCTAACTGCAGAGGTCAACAGTTCAAACCTCCAACCACTCAATAGGGGAAAGAAAAGGCTGTCTGCTCTCCAAAGACTTACAACTCTGGAAAGCCCACATAGGGTTGCTATGAGTATATCGGTTTTCTCAGATTCTCAGTTTCTCCTCCATGTGGTCCCTTGACTTCTGCCTCTTTGGACTAGAAAGCCCACTGGGCACTCCACCTCTTGGTGGAGGGTCTCAGATGAGCAGGCCTTTGCTCTATTGATATGACTCCTGTAGCCAGTCCTTCGAGACTTGAGGGCTACCAGGTAGTCCTCTGTAGAGCAATTCAGGCTATCTGGCCACAGGCAGCAAACAGCAAGGCAGGTCATCAACAGCCAGATGACAGGGTCTGACAGTTCTCAGCTCAAGAGATGTTTATTTAAGTAGTGTGGCAAAGCAGGGTTTGAAGGAACCTCAACTTACAGTGACAGAGTCCACATATTAGGTGTCCCATAGGTAGTGTATCTTGCAAAACAAGGCATAGGACAAGCAAGGCAGCTGGCTACACACTGGTCTGCGGATCCAAGACAAGATAGAGAAAGGAAAGGCTCGGCCAAGCCAATTTTATCTCCACCCTTCAATTAATCTTCATGTTCGCACAACAAGCCTATCTTCATTGGCCATGTTGGCACAATAAAACTACCTATCTTCATTGGCCATGTTAGCACAATAAACTTACCTGTTTTCATTGACCATGTTGGCACAACAAACCTACTTATCACAAAGTGCCCTACAGAATTTCCAACTGTAAACCTTTATGAAACAGAATGTCACAACTTCCAGGTACAGAATGATGGGTGGGGTTAAACCAGCAACTGCTTGGTTAGCAGCTGATCTGTTTAGAAAATGTGCCACCAGGACAGCTTGAAGTCTTACTAATTACCATGTTCTTATGAACTTGGTTGCTGGTCAAAACGTTGGCAGATTGAATACGAAATATTCTGTAGAAGAAAGCCATGGTGGTCTGTTTCTGCAGGCATTGAAAAAGCCAACCCAGAATCCATTGCCTTCTAGTCAATCTCAATGTATTTTGACTCTGTTCCATACGGTCAAAGATCATCATTTTGATAGAAGCAGTTTATCACTTCTATATGGGAAAGCAGCAGGTATGCATTCTTTTAGCTTCTAGTGTAAGGGGAGAAATCAACGTGACCCTGTGTAAATCTCCTGGTGTACCTGGCAATGACAAATATCGTGTCAAACAGTCTAATGGTATTTTGCAGAGGGAGTGACTCTGAAGGATGCGTCTGATTATATAAGGAGCCCTGATGTCAACAGGACTTAGTCCTAGACTGCCAATGACAAGTCAGACACCCAAATTGAAATAGTCACTTTGTCAGAGAAAAGGCCTGGCTATTGACAGACAGACCTCAGTTTTTTTCCCCTTCACTTTGCTGTTTTTTGTAGATTTGCATTCTTTTAATAATTGAATGTTTTGTGGCAGCTTTTTGTGGAGCAAGTCTGTTGGAACCATTTCTCCAATAGCATAAGTTCTTTTCATGTCCCCATGTCGTATTTTGGTAATCATAATATTGCAGACATTCTCATAATGTGACTGCACACTTAATAGATTGCAGAATAATGTAAACATAACTTTCATAGGCAATGAAAAATCCAACAATTCCCCTGGCTAACTTTTTTGCGGTATTTCTTTTCTCATGAGGGTCTGGAATGGAACTCACAATATTCCTGAGGTACGCCTGCACTTCCATAAGCATTACAGTCTAGGAACTCTTATGGTTATATTCTCTGTGCTGTAGAGAGTAACTATTAGTTAGAATGGACTCCATGGCATACAATAACCAAATTGACATAGACCTTTGGAAAAGGCTGTCTAAGCTATATAGATCTCTGATTATGAAAGGGAGATATTCAATAACTTGAGTAACTTCTTCTGTGCATGTGGTGTAATGTAATGTGTCCATAGACACAGATTCACTACCACTAAGTCGGTATCAACTCAATGACCCTACAGAACAGAGGAGAACTACTCACGAGTTTCTGATACTCTATTCCAGGAGTAGAAACCTCCTATCATCTTTCTTTCTCAAAAGCGCTGGTGGTTTCAAACTGCCGAACTTTTAGATTGCAGTCCGGTACATAACCACTATGCCAACAAGGCTCGCATGTTTCCAGTAAGCCTATTTGATAGCTTATGGTAGTCATTTTCCGCTCCTCTCAATGAAATTCATTCCTAAGTGTTATACATTTTTAGGATTTTCAAAAGAAGCATTTTTTTTGAGCCACAGAAATGGTCATTTGGGGGCTGGAAACCCTCAGAGTAAGAGTATCAGGTACATGTGGGCATTCTTTGCTCTTAGCCAATAAGGACTAGTCATGCTGCAATCAGACTGCAGGAGAACACGCGCCATTGTGATGTGAGTGAAACTTTGGAAACACGATCAGGGAAACCAGAGCCTGCCCTATCATTAGTCTGGGCTAGAATCCAGGCCAACCTGCAGGGTCACAATTATTTGTATCCCTCGTTTGGGGTTATGGAATCTGGAATTCAAGTTGTACTTTTTTTTTGAAGTTTGAAACTTTTTTATTGTCGTGAAAATATACACATCAATTTGCTATAATTTGATAGCTTCTACATGTACAATTCAGGGACATCGATTCTGTAGTTACCTCTTTCCTAATTATTCAACCCCTCTTAATTTACTCAACAATCCCCACCACTGCCCCGCATCACTCTTCCTGCTTCCCCCCCCCACCCCGCCCACCTCCTACTCCTGATAACCAGTAGACAACTTTGGTTGCTATATTAGTCCTTATTTCATATGGTGAGATCATATAGTATTTGTCTTTCTGTGACAGAATTGTTTTTCTTAGCCTGGCTTGTAAGATTCATCCTCGCTGTTGCATGTAGCAGAACCTCCTTTTTCACGAGCACTGAGTAATAGCCTGCGAAAGGACATTATTCTCATTAAAATACAGCAAGAGGGAGACTCTTAGCAGAATGGATGAATGCAGTGATGGCAGCAATGAACTTAAACATAACAATGATAAGATGGCCCAGGGCTGAGCAGGGATTGATTCTGTCTGCACTGCTGTGAGTCAGGCTGGCACGACTGTCCTTAACAGCAATAATCGTCTGTTGTATCTAGACCACATTCTCCTTAATCCATCTCTCTGCTTATCACTATTTTGGCGGTATTTATCCTTCCGAGACTGGGAAAAGGGCTGCAACGAACACTGGTGTACAGGTTTCTCTTTGCATTCCTGTTTTTACTTCTTTTGGTTATTTAGCTAGGGTAAGGATGGCTGGATGGGGTGGTAGTCCCATGTTTAAACTTTTAAACTACCAAGTTCTTTCCAACAGTGTTGTACCATGTGGCATTTCCACTATCCAACCATGGGTCAGGGTTTCTCCCCATCCTCTCCAATACCTATAGTTCCCTGGTCTGTCGGCTATTTAACTGCGATTCTAACAGGAGTAAGATGGTGGTTTGCTGTGCATGTGATTTGCATCTTTCCGGTGGTTTGTCATGCTGAGGATCTTTTCCTGTGCTCGCTGACCTTTTGAAGATCCTCTGGTGACATGTTCAAGCCCTAGGCCTGTTTTTTGACTGGAGTGTCTTCTTGTTGATCCAGCAGTAGGGCTCTCCTGTGTTCCCCAGGCATATGCCGAACTTTGTTGCTCCATGCAGGCCTTTGGGGGCTTCTGTCCAGTGATCGAGACCCCGGCTTTGGCATCTCCATATCAGGGGCACCAAGTGCTCAGTGGGAGGACTCAAAGCTCTGCCTCCAAGTTGTACATTTTTTAGCTCTACTATATTACTTCATGATTGACCATTGATTTGATCATCTAGCTCAGTATTCACCCAGAAAAAGGTTGTTGAAGCATTGGATGTAGTTGGCTTTCCTGGAGCTCCAGTGAAGGCTAATGTGTTCCCTGAACAGGCATCTTTTAGGCCAGCATTTCTCAAGTTGTGGGTCATGACCCCTTTGGGGGGTCCAACAACCCTTTCATAGGGGTTGTCCCATTCACAACAGTAGCAAAATTATGGTTATGAAATGGCAATGAAAATAATTTTATGCTAGGAGGTCACCACAACATGAGAAACTGTATTAAAGGGTCGTGGCACTAGGAAGGTTGAGAACTACTGTTTTAGGTAATCAGTCATGGATAAACTAATCCTTTTTAACTTTTGTTGCTTTGTTTGAATTCTTCATCCTTCATGGAATGAACTTTATCTAAGGCTCGGTGTGCAAATATTAATGTGCATAAGCCATTATTCCATCAAAATCTGGTTCTCTTAGACTTAAAATACACAACTATGGCTTCAGTTTTGAAGTATGCTTTTATATTTTTATCTCCAGAAATCTCAACCATAAACTTGTCAGATGAATTTTGGTAACCTCAGATACTTGCTCATGCTACTGAACCTTACCCAATTTCTGTAATGTAGAATGTACAGTCTTAACCGCATAGTCTCAGTCATTAACCACAATGCATAACCCTTCCCCTGTGGGTCAGAATCCTAGTACTTCTAAATGCTATGGTAAAATGACTCACTTGGGAATTTTGTTAAATACGGATTCTGATTCTGGGTATGTGGAACTGTGTCAAGTCTTTTTTTCTAATGCACAATGCTCTTCCATGGGCCACACTGTTCATGAAGACTTTCAAAGCTCTCACTAATAATTAACAACAGAAACATTTTTCCTAATTGTTTAATAAATTTGATTTCTTTTTCTCTATGGAGACAGCAAGCAAATAATACATAGAAAACACTGTAAAGAAAGATATGGCCTTTCTATCTTGCTATAATTGTCCTCTGTGGCCATCAAGGGCATAATGTAGCACTGGTCAAGTTATATTTAAGGAATAACCATAAAGAAAGGAAAAAAATATGTCACTGGTAGGTGCCATCTAGTTGGTCCCAAGACTTAGTGACTTGATAAAAAGTGACTTAGTGACTTGATACAGAACAAAACAAAAACACTTCCAGGTCTGATACCATGCCCACAATTGTTAAAACATATCATTGTGATATTTTAAAATAATGGTTAAAATACTGTTTAACCATTTAAAATTGCAGCCTTGTGTCAATCCATTCATCATATTGTGCATCTTTCTCTTCTAACTGATGTTCTACTTTACCACCATGATGTCCTCTTTGAGGGGTTAGGGTCTCCTACTAACATGTTCAAAATACCCACGATAAAGACTCCCCATCTTTGCTTCAAGGAGCATTCTGGTTGTATGCCTCCCAAGACAGATGGGTTAGTTTTTCTAGCAACACCATCCTTCAATGCTTCAATGATCTTGTTGAGTGTCCAGCTGCCAAATCCATAAGGGATTTAAAATATCAGGGCCTGTGCCAGGTGCTCCAGTTTTCATTCTTTGCTCCTTGACACACCAGATCTGTCTGATTTGATACATGGTTCAGTATCGTGACTTGTTGACTGCTGCTTTCATAAGCATTCATTGTGTATCCAAGCAGAATGATTTTGATTACAGCTTCGATCTTTTCTTGGTTTATCATGATATTCTCCATTGGTCATGTGAAGATTTGGATTTTCTTCACATGGAGCTGCAATGCATACTGAAACCTACATTTTAAAATTGTTATAAGCGAGTGCTTCATGTTCTCCTCATTTGGGGCAGGGAAGGTTGGCTCATCTGCAAATTGCCGTTGTTGTTGTTGTTCAAACTATCAAGTTGCTTCCAAATACCAGTGACCTTTTGTAGAACAGAAGGAAACCCTGCTGGATCCTGCATCATCCTCATAATGGTTTCCCTGCTGGATTCCAGTGTGGCAGCCAGGGTGCCTCAAGTCCTCCTCATTTTAAACAAGTAAGGTTGTGTCATCTGCATATCACAGGTCATTTATAAGTGTTATTCCAACCCTGATGTCACATTCTTCTTTATTAATCCAGTTTCTCTGATGATTTGCTCAGGATACATATAGAAAAAGTATGATGAGAGGATAAAACCCTGATACACACCTTTTCTGATCATAAACCATGCAGTATTCTCTTGTTCCAGTCCCACAGCTGCTTATTGACCCATATTACAGGTTCTACAGGAGCACAATGAAGTGTTCTGGGATTCCCATTCTTGTGAAGGTTATCCCTAGTTTTTGAGTTTTTTTATAATGCACAAAATTGAATGCTTCCAAAAGTCAAATGTGTTAGTCTGGGTAGACTAGAGAAACAAATGCTTAGACACACATATGGATATAAAGGTAAGGTTTATATACAAGAGGAATGGAACATTGAGAAAGCATCCCAACCCAGTCCAGTTCAAAGTCATAAGTCCGATATTAGCTCATATGCCCAATAACAGTGTACAAAGTCTCCTTCCAACTCACGAAGTCACAGGTCAGTGGGTACAGAATCCCGGCGCTGGCAGGGGTCTCCCCATGGCTCCTCACTTTCAGAGTTCAGGGTCCATCAGCAGCATCCAGTGGTGATAAAAGCAACTCAGCACTGGCAGGGGTCTCCACCTGGTTTCTCCAGCTGCAGAGATCTGATGTGGTTTGTCCTCTGGCGCCTCCAGCTCCTGGGATGCTGCCATCTTGTCTGTAGTTCGTTGTCTCAGAGACTGACTCCCCACAACTGGGAAGATGGCCTCTCATCTCCATGAGGGAAATATCGCGAGATTTCCCAGAAGGCTCAGGAGAAAGTCATGCCCACACAGAGGCTTCATTGGCTACTCAATGGCTTTCTCCACACTAATAGGTCAAGCTCCACACCTACATCTCAATCATGAAATTGACATAGATATATGACTGCCACATCAATGAAACACAAATAAACATGTTCTGATATTCTCTGCTTTGGGCCAAGATTCATCTGACATACCAATAATAGCCCTTTATTCATGCCTTCTGAATATAACCTGAACCTCTGACAGCTTCCTTTCTATGCATTTCTGCAAACTTTTTTGGATAATCTTCAGCAAAAATTTACTTGTACGTGATATCGGAGATATTGTTCTATAGTTTCAGCATTAGTCTGTTAGATCAACTTTCTTTGAAATGGGTACACATTGAAATGGGTACACAACTGATCTCTTTAAGTCAGTTGGCCAAGTAGCTTTCTTCTGAATTTTCTGACATAGATGCCTGTGTTCAGTGCTTTTTTCTGCCTGTAGATACATATCAATTACTGCTCCATCTTTTGTGTGTCTGACTATGCTTTCAGGGCAGTTTGAACTTATTCCTTCAGCACCATCGGTTCTTACTCATAGGCTATCTCATGCAATGATAGGATTTTGACTAGCTCTTTTTGGTGCAGTGATAATTCTCTTTTTGTGTTTTATGAATGTTACATGTTGTAAACAGGTTATCCTCTAATCCTGATATTACATTCATATTCATGTAGTCCCTCTTCTCAGTTTATTAACTCAGCATGCAGATTAAATAAATATGGTGAAAGGATATAATGATAGCTAGAAAGAGACACCCCATCCCCTTAAACTTTTCGCTGTTTTCCTGTATTTTTTTTTAGGGCTTATTCTTAGTTTGTGTTTTTTAGTCTATTTAAATTTAACAGTCTTCATTTCTTCTCTCCCTCAGATTTTGGTGGCTTATCTTTACTTTAAATGGCTGTACACTTTAAAAAGTACAGAGAGAGTCAGAATTCTATTTTGACCCAAAGTCTCTAGTTTTCTTTTTCTCATTAACACATTTCTTGGTGAAAGAACATTTATAATAAGTTGATTAAGGCTATTTTTCATAATTCTGGTGTTATTTTTATGAAGCCATTTTCCCTGGAGAATATCTTCGGTTAAGGCTACATTGCCTAAAAGAATTTGAAGGACTTAAGAAAAATGAGAGTGAATTATGTGAAAAATGGCTACAAATAAGTGTATAAATTAACTTTTTTCTTTTCAATCAATCCAGCATTAAATAAAGTAAGTACCCATTATGTTCAATTTCATATTTTTGAAAAATTATATAGACAAATGTAATGAGAAATCTGAAAATGATAGTGTGTGGTTCACATTCTCTTTTGTGTAACCTCATTCTGCTATCTTAATTGTCAAAGCAGCTGTAAATATGGGTGCTTTTGCTGTGAGCGTTGCTGCGCTACAGACCAGAACATGGGGACAAAGAGAAATGAAATACCTAAATTATAGAGATCAAAACTCAGATGTAGCATCAAGGGTGGGGTTCTAAAGGATCATACTGTAGGAATTCATTTTTTGAGTTATTTTGTGGGTGAAGAATGCTGAGTATACTGTAGTGCACGAGCAGAACAAAGAGCTGTCTTGGAAGAAGTACAGCCAGAACATCTCTTAGGAGTGAGAATGAGAAGCCTGGGTCTCACAGACTTTGCACCTCTTTTCAGAAAAGAATGTGTAGCTGGAAGAGGACACAGTAGAGAGTCTACAAGAAAGAGTAAGCGTTTCAAAGAGAGAGATTGACTCGGTGGACGCCACAATGTAATCAGACTTTGCGACAAGTGTCAGCAGGGCCGTATTTTGTTTGTCTTGCTGTGAGTGGAGCTACTGGGAGCCAGGGCTTAACTTGGCAACACCTAATAACATTGTTCTGTTTTTGGTTGTAAGTCATTATTGTTTTAGCTATCAGTGGCAATCCCTTGAGGGACAACTCCTTGGTTCTCCTTTCAGATTCCTTGTAACTGAGTTGAGACTCTGTGTATTTGTCTTGTCTGGTTAAGTCCTGACAATCTGATGCAGGTTTATGTCTGTCCCAATCTGAATTCAGCAAGTCATTGTGAAATTGTATTGCTAGGACAATCGCTTTTCTTCTTATCCTGTGAAAGCACATCATATTCAAAATCATAAATTTTGAAGGTAGCATGATTTTGATTGATTATTTTATGCGATTTCCATTGAAACACATCTTTGAAAGAATGAAGCACATCTTTGATTATTAGGATTACTCATGGGCTATTATTTATGGAAAAAATGACAAGGAAATGTATCAAGTAAAGATGATGATTTAAGATTTTTTGTGATACACTTAAATAAAGTACATCATTAATAAACAGGGCTGAGCCCCAGTGGCATTAGTGGTTGAGTGCGGGACTGCGGCCCGCTGGCTTGGCGGTTCAAATCCAGCAGCAAAAGCCACCAGAGGGCAATTATACAAACAACAACAACAACAATAACAACAAATTGGGGATGTTACGAAGTGCTTCCTCAGTTCTCTTTAGATATTGAATCAGAAAAAAATGGCAAAATATGAGGAAGATTAAAAGAAGATTGCTAATAAAAGTTTGTAAAGTTAACTTTCTCATGATTCCATTTATGTATTAGTTTCATTATATCAAGGCAAATCATGTTAAGGCAAATTAATCATAATCAAACAAATTAACTTAAACTTCAAGCAACTTCTCCATACATGTAGTTTTGTTGAAATTGTATTTCACACATCTTTCATCTATGAAGAGAATCTTGTTGACCTATTTCCAACTTCATTTTTCAGACCTCCAAAGATATTTTTAATTTAATTCATACCTATTACATGTAAAATGTCATCCAAACATTGATATTTGTTATTATAATTACAATTTTCTATGTAAAAAATTAACATAATTTGTCAAGATAAATTTCATATTTTTTCTTTGGAGATAATACATATATTTAATTTTAGGCTAATGTTTCTATGGATATACAAAGCACTGTATCTGGGAAAATTTAGGGCAGTTTCCTCCAGAATATTGATACTCTAGTAGAATTTTTTTATGCCTGTAATGATTTTGAAGGCAATTTACTTTTATGAATCAGAATATCATAAACTATAAGAGATTTTAAATTCCAAACCATACGTTATTGAATGTGTCACCTGCTATTAAAATCATGTATAGTATATAAAGCTACTATAGTTATAAAGCAATAAAAATTAAATTGCCTTTCCCTGTGAAGATGTAGCCAAAAAATGTTTATTGATCCAAACAACTGATATTTTCAATCCTAGAATAAATGTTGAATAAAGCAAAGCATATAATTTAGTTTAATCACTGTAAAGTAAGAAACGTTGCTCCTCTCATTATTTATTTATTTACTTTTTAGGACTTCATTCTAACTGAGAACTGGATGGATTCTATACTATTAAGGATTTATTATCTAAGTAAATTGTATCATGGTGTTATTTAATATAGTCCTTCTCCAAGAAAGCTGATAGTGCCCTGCTATAAAGAGATATCGTTTCTGAGGTCTTCAAGGCTTGAAAGTAAACAAATGGCCATCTAGCTCAGAAGCAACAAAGTCCATATGGATGAATCTCATCAGTCTGTATACTCACAAGATGTCAAAGGGATCGGGTATCAGACATCAAAGAACGAAAAGTTATATCACTATGAATGAGGGGAAATACAGATTGGAGACCCAAGGTCCATCTGTAGATGAAGAGACATCCCCTAACAGAAGGGTCACAAAGAGAAGAGGAGTCAGTCAGGGTACAGTGTGGCAATGATAAAATATGAAACTTTCCTCTAGTTATTAAGTGATTTCCTCCCCCCTCCCCACTACCATGGTTCCAATTCTACCTCACAAGTCCGGCTAGACAAGAAGATGTACACTGGTACAGATAGGAACTGGAAACATGGGGAATCCAGAACAGATGATCCCTTCAAGACCAGTGGTGAGAGTGGTTTTACAGGGAGGGTAGAGGGAAGGCAGAGTAGAAAGGGGGCAACTATTATAAGCATCTATATTTAACCTCCTACCTTGGGTATAGACAACAGGGAAGTAGTGAAGGGAGACATAAGACAGTGTGCAATAGGACAAAGTAATAATTTATAACTTATCAAGGGCTCATGAGGGAGGGGCAGTGAGAAGTGAAGGACAAAAATGAGCAGCTAACACCAAGGGTTTAAGTAGAAAGTAAATGTTTTGAGAATGATGATGGCAATAAATGTACAAATATGCTTTGTATACAATGGATGGATGGATGGATTGTGATAAGAATTGTATGAGCCCACAATAAAATATTTAATATACAGTCTTTCCCCAAACTTTAGTATATTAAGGTATTTATTTTTAAATGAACTGTTATACATAACTGAGTTCTTTGTGAGGATTATGAAAACAAATGTGAAAGTAGAAGGGGTCAGAAAAGATGTTCAATTGACTTCTACCAGCATATCTAGCAAGCCACCACAAATTCCATCCCTGTCCTGCATCCATTTTGCTGACCTCCCATTAAATCACTTGCTGATCCCAGGATCAGTGGATTCCTTCAGCAGCCAACCTTATATTCATTCAGCCAAATCTCACATTTATTTGGTTTGGTGTCTATCACCTGTGATTTTGCTCCCTTTTCCTGCTTCCTTTGGTTAGCCCCTGCAGCTGCTGAGGTCAGAAGAAGCCGTCAGCTTCTATGTACTTGAAACAGATGGGCTATATCTACTCTACAACAGAGTGAGGGATTTCTTTATCTAAATCTCTTATCATATACACAACCACATATAATTGGTTTTGCTTTTCTAGAAAGCTCAGCCTAACAAAGCTTCTAAGGAGTAATAATTATGATGAACCTTAAAAAAAAAACAGATTGAATCAACTGTATGGTTAAAGTGTTCATTTTATTTCCATTTCATTCTGAATAAACCTTGTTCTTACCAATGGTCCTTACCATGTAATATAAGGACCTGTATTATTTACCACTCCCTAGCATGCACGCACTGGATCTGCCTCAGTCAGGGTTCTTTGGAGAAACAGGACCAGTGAGATAGAAAGAGAATAGATCGATTGATCAATTGATATATAGGAAATATTGACCCTAAAAGATTGGCTCATCAATTTTGAAGGCTAACAAGTTCAAAACCTATGCCTGGAGGCAGGTTGCAGCTTTTGCAGATTAGTGTCCTAAAGTGTGCATGTCAGGAGAGAGTTTTGTCAAGAGTTTGTCTACCATCAGAGGCAGAATGTACCCTGATGAAGCTTTATTTTCATCTGAATAATTGATTACATTAGATTGCATTGTAGACCAACAAATAAATCTAGTATTTGGACAAACCACTGGAAATCATAGCCTAGTAAAATTAACACATAAGATTTTCACTGCTTTCTTCTCTCCCTCTTCCAACTCACTTACTACCATCTCTTCTCATTCACATTTCTGTAGCCATGCTAAAGCATGCTCTTTCTGAAAGACAAAAACTCACCTTCCCTCAAGCCTCATTGCCATCCTTGGCATAATCCCATTATCCCATTCTCTAATTAAATGATCTCTCATCAAAGGGGCCTTTATTAACTATCCTGTATCAAATGAAAGCATCTCTTCATTTCTCCCTAGCTCCAGTGTTCAACTTAAGTACGTTTTTCTCCTTCTTATCACCTGCTTGCTTATTGACTTTATCACTCCACGAAAAGATAGGCCTTAAACTAAACTGATTGGAAGAGATGCATATTTGTTCTCATTACAACAATTCAGAATTTTTCAGACAATATTATTAGTATGGGGTGCAAATAACATTTTACTGAAGTTATTTCAACCATAGTCTCTGTAGAACATTGACTGAAAGCTGCCAGAAAGTCAAGCTGGAGTCAGAAGAGGGACTTGGCACCAGGGACATTGCTACTGCCATCAGATGTTTACTTGTGTCTTATTGACTTCGCAAAGGCATTCAGCAAAGTTCGTCATAACCATGGGTTGGATAACATTGAGAAGAGTGGGGATTCTGGGTCACTTCATTGTGCCATTGTGGTAACTGTACATGGATGTAGGGACAGTCACTCAAATGGAACCAGGGAATACCAGGTAGTTTAAATTTAGGAAAGGTGTGGTACATCGAGGTGGTACTCATTCAGTCTGTATTCTTAGCAAATGGTTCCACATATTGGACTTTATCAAGAAGACTTGAGCAATGGAAGAAAATCTTACTAACCTGTGATATGCACGTGGATCAACCTCGGGTGATCAAAGTGAGGAGCACTTGGGTAGCTGCGACTTCTGCTGTCTTGGTGATGTCTGAGTGAGATGATTCGGTGCAACCCTATGCCACTCCATTCACTCGAGGAGCTTTCTCTTTGTCACCAGTTTCTACTTCTCATTAGGTCCTTCTATAAGGATGGGTCCTTCTCGAAAAGATGCCCAAAGTATGTGAGATGAGGTCTCATCGTCCTTGATTTAAGGAACATTCTGGCTCTGCTACCTTTAATCACACAGCCGTAAAAGCATGTGCGTGTGTTTATGTTTAAAAGATTCTTGGGAAATGTTTCTACAATATTACAATGGATTTTATATATTATAAATAAAAACTGCCCATAAGAATAAATGCAAGGCAGACAAAAACTCTAAGGAAGTTTTTCCAAACTCAGTTGATTCCACGGATTATTTTGATACATAAATGGCTATGAGGTGGCAACTGGAAGACTATAGAAAATAGTGGTGCTACTTCTGTTTGAAGATGTCATAGTCAGTCTGAAGGTAGTGTTCAATTAACACACACATGCATGCATACACAAACTACTGTGTAACTCAAAGTACATGTTTTGATATAGCTAGCACCTGAGGTTTGCAAGTTTATACACCAGTTATAGGAAGGGAACTATTGGAGGAATTAGTATCACAAATAAAGACTTCCTCAGTCGAATAGTGATACCAGAAGGGTAGGAGGAAGACAGCATAAGGAGGGGAGGAAAGGAGACCAATTTCCATGATGGACACATAACCACCACCTCCCTCCAGAGGGAGGAACAAGAGAAGCTTTGGGAGAAGGGAGGCAGCAGTCACTGTAAGATATGAAAATAAGGAGCTATCATTTATCAAAGGGTTACAAAGGTGGGGGAGGGAAAAAGAACTCAATAGGGCTCGAGAGAAAGTAAATGCCTAGAAAAGAATGATGACAACATATGTACAAATATGCCTGGTACAACTGATGTATGGATTGTGATAACAGTTGTTAAGCACCCCCAGTAAAGTGATCTTTTCATAAAAAAATAAAATAAAGGGTCTGAGCCCCGGTGGCGTGGTGGTTGTGCAAGGAACTGCAGCCCATTGGGATGGAGGTTCAATTCCAGCTCCACAGGAGCAAAGGCTGCGCCTCCTACGCCCACCACCAGAGGCCAGTGATGCCCCAAAACCAAATAAATAAATAAAATAAAATAAAAAGACTTCCTCAGTCATTATCAATAAGCACACCCTCTTTTGGAAATTCAGAATGAATATTTAAAGATTGCATGTACGTGATCAGCTTAAGCGTTCTATACATGGATGAAAATAGGATACTGCCCTGATGAAACAAAGAAACACAGGAAGTTCAAAGAATATCTACATTTACCATGCCAGGAAATAAGTGGAATATATATATATATAATGAAAAGTTGCTTCTGAACAATGCTTCTGAAAATATCATTACAATTAGTGACTTGGCATTCCTAAGTTCAATTGTCTAACATTTTTTCCATTTTAAAAAATACTAAATTTGTAATTCACTTAAAGGAAGATGTAGTCTAAGTATTTATTTTGTTATTTTCACGTTAGTTCTCTAGAATTTTTTTCAGATTGTTCTCCGGAAACTTCCAAATAATAAAACTTTTCTTGGTTCAAACTTCTTAAGGAACAGAATACATAATGTTAATTAAGCAAACCGGCATGCTACTTGTCAAACTACCTTTTGGACACACACATATTCACACAATGCACAGAGCTAGTTGTACAATGAATCATTTAATATTTAAGAAAATATCTATGCTAAGATTAGCCTAAACTGGGCTGAGCCCCCATGGCGTAAGTGGTTGAGTGCGGGACTGCGGCCCACGGGCTTGCCGGTTCAAGTCCAGCGGCTGCTCTCTGGAGCGGTGCTGGGTAGCTCCCACGACCATCAGATGTAGTGATGCTCCATGCACTACCCCCCCCCCCCCAAAAAAAAGCAATTAGCCTAAACTAGTTTGTTTCCCCACAAAATACATCACAGGAGCACAGTGAGCTTGATCTCCCTCCTGCCTCTCATGTTCTGTTACATTGAATGGGCATGTAAAAGGGGCTTTCATGTCACTGGGGCTAAAGGCTCAGCAGTTTCAACCACTCTCTGGGAGACAGAAGTGATCGTCTGCTGCTTGAAATGCTTACAACCTTGCCAAATCTATGGTATAGTTCTCTTCTGTGGCGCTGTAATTCACAATCTATTCAAAGATGGTGGATTGGGTTTGCGTTTGGGTTTAGGATGTACACCCATTCCTCATTTTCTTCACTATCTCAACCAACACCTGACATTTATAATGCCAGTTCAAAATCTCCTCTCAGACTATTTCTTACATTAATATGCATCTGGCAGTGGCAAATGCCAAGGTACAAGGTAAACATTACATTGACTATGATGGTTGCTGTTAAGTTATAACACTGGCTGTGATTGTTAAGCTAAAATTTCATCTTTTATTTTCACATAATCCTGGTTTCCCTATATTAGATGTCTATGTAATTCCCACCCACTTGATAGCCAGATTTTTATCTATAAGTCCTTATTGATTTTGAATTACATTTTACAATTAAATATAATTTTATCATTACAACATAATCATATATAATCTTATAATGATAATAAGAGTAACATTATAATTACTCTTTTATTTACTTTTCTATGTTAAAAAATCTTCAAAAATTTATCTTCTTTCATTTACTGGTTTATTTCCACAAAGGCACACAAAGTAGTAAACATTTATGGTCAATAGTAAGTGTGGCAGTCATATACTCTTGTGTGAATTTCAGGATTGGGAGGGTAGGGATGGGGTCTAGCATGTCAATCTGGAGATAGTCAATGAGACCTCTGTGTGAGAATGGCTTTCTCTTGAGAATTCTGGGAAATCTCACAGTATTTTCCTTGGAGGTAAGAGACTCACTGTCTTAGTTCCTTGGAGACACTATACTGACAAAACTACATGGCAGCATGCTGCTAGATCCCGAGTCCTGGAAACTAGAGGAGCCAGAGGAGAAGCCATGTGGGCTTACTCTGATGGAACCAGACCACTGAAGCCAGAAAAGCTACATAGAGACTGTTGCCAATTCTGATAAACTTGCCAATTCTGAAGCCAGAAAAGCTACATAGAGACTCTTGCCAATTCTGATAAACTGGAGAAATCACAGAGAGATCCCTGCCAGCACTGAGATTCTTCTACCACCATGGATCCACAAGACTGTGCACCCACTGTGATTGTCCAAGCATCATTGCGTGTGCCTCATGAATCAGAAGAAGACTTTAAAGAATAGTATCAGACATATGGGCTAATATCAGACTTGTTGACTTGGACTGGAGTGGGTTGGGATGCTTTCTCAATGTTCCATTCCTCTTGATATAAACCTCTCCCTTATATACATATGTGTGTTTATGATTGTCTTTCTTGACTCTACCTGGACTAACATAGTAAGGAAACAAAGTACGGAAATGTTTTCTACCTTTGCTTTGGAACTACAAAATGGAAAGGTGGTTAGGTGGAGTAAGGATACAATAATATTTAGCACTTGTTTTGACTAAAGTTTAGGTATATACTCTAATAGCTGTGTTAGACTGGGCTAGCTAGAGAAATAAATTCAGGGATATATATATATATATGTGTGTATATATATGTACATATATATATCACATGCAATCATGGTGAATTCAGGAAGATTACTGGCTGGTGGGATAAAAGTCTTGTGGATCCCTTGTGGATCTCTTTTTTTTACTCATGGAGGTGATTTATGACAACTCTTTACCTTCACATTCTAGTACACCTAAAGATAATTTTATTATGCAGCAAAACAATTTATATCCCTCAAATTCAACTCAAACCAGGGGTGCTGGGGGGCTGGAAGGTGGCAGGCAACCTGCTACCTTGGAACTGCCCTGTGCCTCCAAGGATGTCCTATAACTTAGGCCACTGTCCCAATGGTGCTCTAAGCTGACAGGCCCAGGGTGCTTTTCATCAGTGACACTGGATCCACTCAGGCACGTGCTAAGGGCAACCCACCACTGGAAACTGGCTTAAAGGGTGGGGTGGCCTGGCCACGTGTCAAAAAAATTGCAGTTCAAGACAGGTAGGTGTCCCAACTCCACTTTATTCCCAACCCAAAAGACAGAACTGAAGAGGTAGGAAAGATTTCACTCAATTTTTAAAGGATAGATGGAGCGTGGTAACACCAGAGTCCACCCTGATATTCTACGGGTGCTTCCCTGGGCTGCTGCAGGGACCTGGCTGTATCCTGAGTGAGGCCAGAAAAACAAAGAAACTGGGTCAAAAAAGTCTAACCTGGTCACAAACTAAAATCCTTTACAGGAAGAGATCTCTTGTGTGTGTGTGTGTGTGTGTCAATACTGGGGTGTAAGCATCTCTCCCGGGCTCTGGCGGCAATCAGCGTGGCTCCATGTGGCTTGTCAACAGGAAGATGAAGCAGAGAAAGGTAGACTTGCCTCTGCTGATGGTGGAAATGAGAGAGAGAGAGAGAGAGAGAGAGAGAGAGAGAGAGAGATCCCAGAATCCTCATGAGAAGTCCATGCCCACAAGGAAGGTCAATCAGACTGAGACTTGATTGTCAGGCTAGAGCATACCCCTTCATTCTTTTATCAAGTTGGCATGAAATTGTGTAACTACCACAGTAACTAAATGAAGATGTAGTTATTTTGTACCCAAAGGACTACAGAACACCAGCAAAGCAAAGCTTAGTTAGCAGTATCTAAAGGCGATAAGAAGTAAATCTGTTTGAATCTCACACAAGAGGCCTCATTGGGTGCTTTGGTGATTGTTAGATTTTGAATGGTCCACCCAAAACAATTGGAAGTCTCAAACTCTGTACCTGTGAATTTGAGTCATTTTGGAAATAGGACTTGCCTTTTATTGTATTCATAACCCTCTACTAGAGTAGGATGTAGCCTAAAGATAGTCTCTTTTGAGTAATGTCACAAGTAGAATAGAGAGGAGCTTATACCAAGGGTTAAAGTGGAAAATATTTGGAAGTGAATATGGCAATGTGTGTACAAATATGTTTGGTACAAATTATGTATTGAAATAAGAGCTGTAAGAGACTCCAATAAAATCATTAAAAAAAAGTAGGATAGATAGAGAGATATAGGGGTAAATAGATGCCATCTGAATATACATTGAGGAGATACTAGGCAAGGCCTATGTCTGAGCTCCTCTGGTTCTACCAGGGGGAAAGAGAATATAACTTCACATCTTCTCAAGGATGATTCTTTCAAGGTATAGGTCAGATATGCCTTCACCTTTTAACTTTCGCTATCCATTACTGACACCAATTTCCTACTACTTCTCTGCTGGTTCATATGATCAGTTACAATTGCCACATAGAACTCACATATATTACTCATGATTATGGATCTGGAAAGCTAACAAGTTATCAGTCAAGGGAAGAAATGTTAAGAACACAGTTCTCTTGTTCTCATGCATCTTCTCAGCTATACATGCAGGCATATTTCTGTGAGTCACATGGCCCCTTGACGTCTATCCAGCTTTGGCAATATTACAAAGCTTCCTTAGCACTGATAAATACCTGAAGACCTCCCATTCTGCAAGCCAGCTTCCTGCCCAAAGGCATTCAGCTTTACTTTTTCTCTGGAATCAACTCATCACCATTGAGCGGATGCCAACTCATAGGAATGCTATAGGTGGGGTTTTCAAAGATGTTAATATTATAGAAGCCTGAAGTCTCGTCTTTCTCTCAGGGAGTGGTGAATGCTTGGCAACTTCTAACCTGATGGAGAGCAGTGCTAAATAAACATCACCCATTTTTTTTTTTTTGTATACTTGGCTATTCTTCTACTGGAATTCCATTTGCATCAAAGAAAGCAGTTTGTGTGTTTGGGTTGCAATTTCTCCAGAATTTTGAATACATCAATCCTCTAGTATTGGTTAATAAATATCTGTTGACTGAATGGATGAACGGGTGGCCAATGTAAAGAATGGCATAGAAAGTCCTACTTGTAGAGCATCTTCTATGTGCTATACGATGTCAAGTACTAATGATGCTTTTACTAAAGAGAGCTCTTGAAGTGTTTGAAGACCTGTTATATCATCTGTCAAGATTTATTCAAATATATTTCTTATAAAATATTAATCTAATTCATTAAATCTAGTTTACCTTATTTTCATTAAAACCCATCATATTTGCCCATTTTGCCAAATATGTGGCCACTCTTACAGCAATAAAAATTGTTGACATCTTAAACACCATGACTGTAGTTATAATCCCATTAGCAAATGAGTTTTCTTTGTTATATTAACAAAGCAGAATTCCTGTAGGATTCATTGCATTTTATACTTTAAAAGATATAAAAGTGTCAGACTAAGCAATCGGGGATTGAGAAAGATAGACGGCAAGCCACCTGGAGATCTCCAAGGAACCAGGAAATAGAAGCAGAAGAGGGTTTTCTTTTTCCTAAGCTAACCAAATTAAAAGAAGTCTCGTACAGCTGATGCCGGAATAAAGACTTCAAGTCTCCTGAACTGTAAGAAAATACATTTCTGCTCATCAAAGCCATCTAGGGACTTTGGTCAAAGCATCCCTAAGTAACTAAATAGAATTTTGTACACAGGCATGAGTGTTTCTCTACTATAATTAAAACAACAAAGTGCTTTTTTAATTTGGCAGATGTTAGAAGTGATTAAAGGTGCCTAATAAGAATTTAAGTGGCCTGGAGAATTCTGTTGGAAGAATTATGGATGTCAAAGGCAATTTTGATAAGATCGCAAAGAAACTGAGGTGAGAACATTTCTATTATCTTAAATAATTCACACGGATATTAAATGTAAGACTTCAAAATAATTAACATGCAATTGGACATGGAGAAGGAGCAGTGCTCTTTATGTGATGGCATTGCTGGTTAAAATCCAATGCAAATGTGTGGTGGAAGGTCGGATTTATAAGTGATAAACTTGGATATAGTGTTGAAGAGGTTTTAAAGGAAGATCTTAAATGGGTCAAATGACTTCTCCTTGCTCCTTACAGAAATATATGAAAGAAAAACATGGGATAAAATTGAGCTCTGTAAAATAAAAATAGAATTTTAAAGATTTGGACAATTCTACAGAACGAACTAAGGGCATTTAGATAAATACCATCCTCTTGTTAGGAATTTGAAGTTCTCATTTGCTAAAACACTAGAAAGAAGTGCAAGAAGAGTGAGCCCAATTCCATATACATCCCCTGGGAGATAGAGCTGAGTGAAAAGTAGAAACGTGGTAAGGACGCAAAGGGTCTGGGTGGGATTGCTATGGCCTGGCTGCTTCTCCCTTCACTGGATACTTTGAAACATTGCTCTTCCTCATGAACACAAGTCCAGTTATTTAAAAGGGAGCCCCTGTTGATCAAATCATTATCCAAGATGTCACTTGATCCTAGGCATTGCCTTCCCTTGACTTCTTTGACTGTCTTTATGATCTGTACGATCAATAAACTCAAAAGTCACTGACAACTAGTTCCTTCCAACTCATTGAGACTCTACAGGCCAGGGTGCAACTGCTTTTGTGGGTTCCAAAGACTGTGCCTTTTTACAGAGACAGACAACCTCCTTTTCTCTGGATGAGGGACTGGTGGTTAGCAGCCCAACAGACAGCCAACCCACTGTGCTACCATGGTGCCTGTTTAGAGCCAGGGCGTCCATGTTTGTGCAGGTCTACCAGTCAGAGGTGCCTCTCCACTGGGATGTTGAGATTGACATAAATGATATAGGTTGTACTGTCACATCCAAACTATGCTGAACTCATCTGTCCATGACTCTCAAGGTGCTTATCTCCCACTGCACATCAATACATTAATGATGGACTGATTTAACTGTGTCACCCGTTGATCATCCAGATCATTAGAAAGTTCATTGTTGGAGACAAGTAATAAAGAAGGCAGATACAGAATCTGCCTACTGTAAAATACATTCTTGTGGGTTAAACATGTTTAAAAACAACAGCAGCATGCCCAAGAAACAAAATGACTTCAATCTATAAGGAAAACAGCAGGAGATCTCATGGTGATCATATGATGATCAGTGAAGACTTTTCAGGGCAGTTAACATTTTCTCATGCTGCGAATTAAAGATTGGGAAAGAAATAGTCATTTTAAAAATGCAATAAAGAGCACTCCAGGCAAATGCAGCAGCGTGTGAGCAGATTGGCTGTGTTAGAGAAAATGAGAGAGGACTAGTCTGGATGAAATGTAGTGATGGGTGGAAGGAATGGCTTAAAATGAACTTGTAGAGATAAGTAAATCCAGGCCATTGA
The DNA here is from genome assembly GCA_004026705.1 of Nesogale talazaci. NCBI lineage: Eukaryota > Metazoa > Chordata > Mammalia > Afrosoricida > Tenrecidae > Nesogale > Nesogale talazaci. The sequence goes on along the minus strand of PVJH01007177.1, from coordinate 13,055 downwards.
CCTCTCCTTGCAGGACATGCTCAAATATCTTAGATGCAATGAACAGAGATCAGGGAGTCTGGGTAGACTAGAGAAACAAATTCATAGATACTCATATGGGTATAAAAATGAGCTTTATAGACAAGAGAACTTGAGTTTTGAGAAAACATCCCAGCCCAATCCAGATAAATCCAATAGGTGCAATATTAGCCCATATGTCTGATACCAACCTATCAATTTCTCTTCAAGCTCACATAACATATGCAATAACTCCAAATACAGGAAGATCACAGGTCAGTGGGTAGAAAGTCTTGTGGATCCAGTGGCAGAGGAAGCATCTGAGCACTGCCAAGGGTCTCCACTGGGCTCTTTCAGCTACAGAGTGCTAGTGTAACTCAACATGTCTTTTCAACAGGAATGTCTCACAGGAAGTGAGCAAATATCTTGCTTCCAGTGAGCTATTTTTCTCTGTAGTCCCGCCAGATGAGGTCATCAAACTGCAACCTGAATTATAGGCTAAACTCCACTCTTAAATCTCAAATTGACAATAGACTATGTAGCTGCCACAGGGAGGAAGGGGAAGTATGATTCTGGTGGTAGGCAACTCTTACCTCACTTAGTAATGAGGGTCCTTGCTGATGTTTCAAAGAGATAAGCACCCATCATTAGCTAGATCTCTGCAGGTTTCTGGGGAAGAGCAGCTTTGCCACAGACTTGAATAGATTAAATTATAGCTAACTCTTTAAAGGTAGTTACTTACACATACAGGACACTCTTAAATGCTCACAATATTTTCACATAAAGTATTTAAAGAAAGATAATCACTGAATCTATTTAGTGGCTAATTTCTACTTTTGGACTAGGCTTTAATTCACAAGCCCTGTCACTCTTCAGAGTTCCAGAAATCTTCATTCCATTTGATGCACTCCAAGTTTAGGATCGTAGACCTTTTCCTAAGTCCAGTATAAGTCTATGCTTTTTAAATTATTTTATTGGGGGCTCATACAGTTCTTTTCATAATCCATAAATCCAAAAAAGTCCACTGTGTGTCAAGTACATTTGTACATCTGTTGCCCTCATCAGTCTCATAACATTTGGTTTCTACTAAAAAACCCTTAGCATTGTCTTTTTAATCCCTCCCTCCCCATTCCCCTCTGCCTCATAAACCCTTGATAATTTATAAATTATTGTTACTTTGTCATATGTTATCCTGCTTGATGTCTCCCTTCACCCACTTCCCCATTGTCCATACCCCAGGGAAGAAGTTATATGTAGATCCTTACAATCAGTTCCCCCTTTCTACCCCAACTTTCTTCTACCCTCCCGGTATTGCCACTCTCACCACTGGTCCTGAACAGATCATCTGTTTTGGATGCCTTATGTTTCCAGCTCCTATCTGTACCAGTGTACATACTCCTGTCTACAGAATTTATAAGGTAGAAATGGGATCATGATAGTGGGGAGGAAGAAGCATTGAAGAACTACAGAAAAGTTGTATGTTTTATCGTTACTACACTGCACCCTAACTGGTTCAACTCCTTCCTACAACCCCTCTGTGAGGGAAAATCCAGTACCCACAAATGGGCTTTAGGTCCCCACCCTGTAATCCCCCTAATTTAAAATAATAAAATATTTAGTTCTTTGATGCCTGATACCTGAGTCCTTCGAAGCCTTGTTGTCACACAGGCTGGTGTGCTTCTTCCATGTGGGCTTTGCTGCTCCTTAACTAGATGGCTATTCATTTATCTTCAGACCCCAGGCACTATATCTTATGATAACTGGCCACCATCAGCTTTCTTCACCACATTTGCTTATGCATGCACTTGTCTTCAGTGATCCCAACAGGAAGGTGAGAAAACAATGATATGATTTTATGTTTGTTGATGCCTGATTTCTGATCCCTTTGATACCTCATGGTTACACAAGTTGGTTTGGTTACATGTCTTATTGAGTGTATAACACAAAAGCTTATCTGTAGATGAAAAAAACACTGATATGGTCTGGTTAATTAAGAGATATGTGTATATCTTATACATACATATACATATATCTATATACATATATAGAGAGAGTGGCTTAATTGAGGAATTTGCAAACCAACACAAAAACTAAGGTTAAGTATAATTCTGAAGAAATGTAAGACAAAAGGAACTATAGTAAATAAAAATGCTTAAAAATTTCAGATATAAATCTAAATTTACATGACCAGACCTGTGACTGAGAAAAATTTGGAGTGTCCTATACTGACAATATTTTCTCAAAATGCTTTCAATTGGCAATATGTACTTAATCTGATAATAAACAGTTACTTGAACTAGTCAAGGTATAGTCATGATACAGGGTCTTGGATCCACTTAACTCCTTTAAAAGACTGTGATCTTATTGCTAATTAGTAAAACATATTATCTATCATTCACATAAAACTTTGTGGTGTGTTTATGTAGTAGCATAGAATGCATCAAAAACTTTCACGTGGATTCACCACACCAAAGTGCTATCTATTACTAATTGAATATGACACAAACATTTTAAATCAAGGAAGGCATACACTCATTTGAAAGGTTATCAAGTTAAAAGGTAAATCTTTATTAAGCTGGTAGGTAAATGGGCAGTGTCGTAGTTAGCATTGTTGGGCCAACCTGACCAATAGGAAGCTGTGAGGTTAATCAGATTGCAGTTTGTTTGGAAGACAAAGAGACAAATGGTTCTGCAAAGCCCGCCACCTCTCTTGCTCACTCTCTTGATCAGAGTGTGCAGGAACATGCATGCTGCTAGTCCTCTGCCTCAGCCTGTGAGCTATACTAGCTGTGGGCCAGGCCAATCCATGGATCCTGTCGCTAGAGCTTGACACTTCTAGACATTCATTGCCACCGTGCTGGTGTGAACATCACTTGAGTTTCAGGCTGGTGGCTCTTGTTACCTTGCATTGAGTGTGTCCAATATCCTACCTGGGCCTGCTTCATTAAGCTCCTGATCTATTACTGACCCTTGGTGACCCACCCTGCTGCTTGCTGCCTGTGGGCAGACCTGTTTGCCTTGCTCCAGGGAGGACTCTGCTGTCTACTTCCAATTTACTAATTGTTCCAAGGATGTGAATTGAACTGAACCCCCTGTACTGCTGTGGGGACTAATTAGGGGCTAGTCTTTCACGCTGTATAAACATACATGTATCCATACATACATATAAAATCATAATTGTCCTAGTTTCATTTCTCTAGAGAACCCTGCCTAAGCAGGTAGATTTAAAAAGGACAAGTTTGCAATCAAAACCATTAAAATTATCTTATTAATTAAAATGATAACCACAGGATGTAAATATTGTGCTAGGCTGACTTGACTAAAGAAACAAATCCAGTGACACTTATATGTATGAGAGAACGTTCTATCAATAATTAATGGTATATTTGGGAAACATTCCAACCCAGTCCAACTCAAATCCATAAGCCTGATTCTAGTCCCTAAGTCCCTCTTCCAACTCCCAAAGTCACATGCAATGATGCAGAATGCAGGAAGATCACAGTTCAGTGAGTGCAGAGTTGTGTGAATCACAGGGGTGCAGTGGTCACATCACAGGTCTCCACACAGTTCATCAACAAGAAGGAGATGGAAGGGAGACAGAGATGAAGTTCCCAGAGTCCTCCTCAAGAGAATGCCACATCCACTAGAAGGTTCCACCAACCAACCACCAGGAACCATTCACGAGGATGGTTCCATCTGTGACCTGATTGACAGGCTAGACTCTATCCCCACCCTTTCATATCTTCAAGTTGACATGAAATTATGTCACAACTATCTATTATAGCAATCAAATAAAACAGTGAGTAATATTTATGATATTTTTCTGAAAGAAAAAAATAACTCAACTCCTTGGAGGTCTGCATGATCACGGGAGGCAGAGATCCCTCCCGCACCAAGCACGCCTGAAAGACAGGAGTCAAAGAGGCTTAGCCTTCTGTGGCAGTCTTTTATTGACTCTGACTGGGCGACGAAGGCATTGGCCCTCCTGTGTGATGCTACGGGTCAAGGATGAGACCAAGCTTGGTTTCACTAGTGCTTAGGTGGTGCGAGTTTGCGCATGCTCAGTTTGGATAGTTCCATAGGTGTCTCGTTAGTGTGCTTGATTTCTTTCCAACCCCTTTGTGGTGGTCTTATGCAGGCATGGGGGAGACAGCCCCTCATAGACCCTATTCTGGCTACCTAACATTTCTATCACCCAGTGGTTTGTCTGTGATTTGAGGAGGCCAACCACAACTAGGGGTGCCACATTGGATTTTATAGGTGTTGAGTGGTAGGACCCCATTGGTTTATCTCAGTCTACATGATGCTCAAGGTTGGGAAGAGTCGTGCAGACATGACAAGCAGAATGGATCTTGGGGGGCAATTGGGGGGTCTTGGTGGTTTGGTGATTACACCTCGGCCTCCTAAGAGTTAGGTCTGCACTTTGAAGCCACCACTCGCTTTGTGAGAGAGAAAGACCAGGCTTTCTCCTCCAGGAGAGATACAGTCTCCACACATGTAAGACATTCTTATCAGAGCTTCCCCTGATGCGCCTCGGACCGTTGAGCGTTTTTGTTTCTACAGTGTAAGTCTGCTGGTCCTGACATTCCCAGGAATGAAAAAAACAACCCAAACCATCTATTTCTATTGTTCTTTCACCCTGCTTTCTTCCAGTCTTCCTCCTCCTCCTCCTCCACACACACACACACACACACACACACACACACACACACACACAGGTTTATCTTTGTGATTCATATATGAATATGTGAATGTATCTCTTGCTGCTTTCCCATCCTCATAGAATTCTAAAGAAAAGTCTTTAACTTACTTTTTTTTTAATTTAAAAATTTTTTTGAGTGTCTCAGAATCAGGATTACATGTAAAGAAGAGATAGACTTGAAAAGGTAGACACAATAAGGGTGAGACATGCCTAGAGAATTTAAATCCATCAACACAATAAAAGTGTCCCTGTGCCTTGGTGCTCCTGTGGTGGGAGGAGGGGAGCTATAAGGTACAGGAGAGGCTTTTCCAGATTTCTTTGGGACCTAATTTGTACCCTATAAAATTTTCTCTAAAACATTTGAGTCAAATGAGGCGTTCCTCTTTCATTACCATTCGGCTGCAATACTGTTTTGACGTATTAAGGCTATACATGAGAATGAACGGTGTGAAGGCCCAGCTGACGTAAAACACCTTAAAATGTACATTCTCTCAGTTGAGAAGAGATAAACACAATACACACACACACACACACACACACACACACACATATATATCTATCCTTTGAATTTTGAAAACCAATCTAGAGGTAGGGCAGGGCTAACAACAATCCATTTTAGTTTGTGATTGTTCGTCTTGTGATTAGGAGCCATTGAACCAGATCTGATGGACTCATAATGACCGCATACATAGTAAAGAAAGAAGAAAGCCTAGTCCAGCGTTGCCCTGAGCCCCACAGCTATGATTGTTCATTTTTACCATTATCTCAGGGACGGTTTCCTCCTTGACGATGGCCCTTCACTTTCCTCAGCACAAGGCCCTCTTCCAGTGACCGGTCCCTCTGGATAACATGCCCAAAGGACATGAGGCAAGCTCTGGCCTTTCTCACGTCTAAGGTGCATCCTGGCTGCACTTCTTCCGAGAACAATTTCATACTTCTGACAATCCATAATATGTTCAACATTCTTTGCCTACGTCATAATTCTAAAGCATCTGTTCTCCATTCGTCTTCTTTCTCCCTGGCTGCAGAGATTGCCCCTTGGTAGGTTAACAGTATAAACCTCCCGGGCGCTCTTCAGGAGACCAAAGAAGCTTTCCTATTTGCAAAGTGACTAGCTTAAAACCATCAGCCACTCCCCAGGAAAACCATAAAAACCAGCCCAAGACCATTTGGTTCGGTTTCAGACTCATATCTGACTCACAGTGACTGCTCTGCAAGTGGCCGTTGCCAAGAGGGAAAGCCCAGTCTTTATCCTGTGAAGTTGCTGGACAGTGTATCGAAGCCCAACATGTAACCACTACATGCCCAGGGTTCCTCTTCAGAAGAACGAGGAGGTGTTCTACTCCTATAAAAAGTTCTAATCTTAGAAACTCACTGGGGTAGCTCAGCCCTGTCCTGTAGTGTCCTTATGAGTTAGCATTGACTCCGTAGGGGTGAGTTTGGTTTTGGTTTGAGATTTTATGTGTGTGGGAAGCCATCACTTGAATCAGGTGCACTTTAGTCCTATAAGGGATATCTTTGCTTTTTAGCACGTTAAAGTTTATTATTATTATGACTTGCATCAAACTCACCAAGTACATTACCTTATTTGCTTTCTTGAAGTAACCTAGGGCTTCTTTGCTAACCTGCTGACTCTCACTTCTGTATTTCTCCATTGTGTAAGCTTGCAATTTCCAGATAAGTTTTCCCACCCAGAGCCTCGAGGTTGAAAAATTGGATGGGCTGTTGGCCACACCCATAACGAATACCAGCAGAAAGTTCCCCAGTGGCTCATCCCCCCAGTCAGCTTGTGCAGTTGTGATTGGATGTGATTCATGCTTTGCTGCTTCATAAACTGGAGTTTCAGTAGTGCTTGGGACCAAGAGACACCAAACAATACCTGGTTTTTACTATAGGTTCGTATTGTACCAGCTTGGTGCAGTTCTTATTGACTTGCAAACTGGGTCCAATAGCTGAGGTTTCCGTGGATGTTCAGTGTGGATCCAGTGAACCAAAATCCATACACATGGTAATATTTCCTCTATTTATTAATGATGTCACTATTCTAGTTGTGATGATTTTTTAAAATATTTTTGCCATGTTAGCCATATTGAAAAGAGGCAATCTGGCCTTCATCTGCACATGCTTCAATTCCTCCTCGTCTACAGGCAGCAAAATGGATCATCTGCAGGAGGGAGCTTGTCACTGATGAGTCTTTCTCTAATCTTAGTGCAGACCTCTGCATAGACGGCGGCTTCTCAGATTATATGCTCAGCATGAGATGAAATAAATATGGTGAAAATAGAGTGAAGAATGACACCTTTTGTGCTAGTCTGGGTAGACTAGAGGAAGAAATTCATAGACTTGCATAAGGATATAAGGGAGAGGTTTATATACAAGAGGAATAGAACATTCAGAAAGCACTCCAACCCAGTCCAGTCCCAGGTCTTAAGTCAGATATTAGCCCATATGTCCAATACCATCTATAAAGTCTCCTTCCAACTCAAGAAGTAATGGATCAGTGGGTTCAGAGTCTTGTTTATCCATGTGGGGTAGAGGTGTCCTGGTACTGGCAGAGGTCTCCCCATGACCTCTCGTTTCCAGGGCACAGAGTTCATCAGCAGTGTCCATTGGCAGTAAAAACATCTCAGTGCTGGCAGGGGTCTCTCTGTGGCTTCTCTGGTCCCAGAGGTCTGGTTCCATCTGGGCAAGCCCATGTGGCTTCTCCTCCATCTCCTCCATTCTCAAGGAATCAGGATCAATCAGCACGCTGTCATCTTGTCTTGTCAAGAGATCATTGTCTCAGAGACTGAGTGTCAAGTTTCCCTTCTCCAATTGGGAAATACTGTGAGACTTCCCAGAATTCTCAGAAGAAAGCCATGCCCACACCGAGGTCTCATTGGCTGCTCATTGACTAGATTAACAGGCTAGACTCTACCCCTACATCCCAATCATGAAATTGACAACACAAATACATCATCACCACACCTTTCCCAATTTTAAAATCATGCTCTACCGTAGCAATTAACTATATACAGGTCTTCATGAACACGATTAACCTTAGAATTCCGTTCTTTGCAAAGTTATACACAACATTTCAATACCATAGCAGCACAGGCCAGTAAGCACAGGTAAATAGCCTTCTGGTATTCTCTACTTTTATCCAAGACTCACTTGATGTCATAAATGATAGCCCTTGGTACAAGTCCTCCTGAATTTCTAGTAGGTTTCCTCTGACTTTCTAAAGGGGAAGGAACCCAAGTACGATTCTCATGAGGTGGAGGTCAGATATGCCTTCTCTATCCTCCAATCTTCTTTATAATTCTGACACAGTCTAGAGGCAGGTAAGCTTCAAGGCCAGGTGTCAGGCTGGAGGCTTCTTGACATGAAGAGCTGAAGGAATAGCTGAGATGGCAGGTTTCTGGCTGCATTGGCAAATGGATCCAAGGTGGCAAGGTCAGATGGAAAGCTATTGCTGACAACTCCACAGACTGGTAGATAATGCTGTTTGGTTTACCATGAAAATTAATACCTCTATATATGAGTATATTAAACAAGATAAAAATACCAATTCATTTGCTTGTGAGAGTTACTTTCTAGAAAAATAAGAATTACTGTTGGGGGATTTTTAAATTTTGTATCTATTCAAAACAGCATGGTAAATGATTTATTTAGGAAACATTGAAGATGTTGAGTAGCAGGCTCAAGAGTTAAAAATGTATACTGAGACGTCCAATTTATTAAAGTCCATTATTCTGCATCAACACATTCAGGAAAACATGATTTCAAAGCAGATGATTTATTTTGAAAAGTTTATACTATAAAGAGGGAAGAAAGTAAAGGGAAGATTAAAAATCTCATCTAGAAATCTATGCAAAGCAATGACATTTCCCTGATAGGCAATTTTACAGTCTAATGCCATTTTTCCTGGCTTGCAATTTTATTTCATGTTGAATTCAGTTCGTGTTTAGATGCTGTGGAAGTCACCAATTCTGGTGTCAATTTCCAGATTGGGAATGTAGGGGTGGAGTCTAGACTGTCAGTCTGGAGATAGCCAATGAGACCTCTCTGGGGGCATGACTTTGTCCTGAGAATTCTGGGAAATCTGGCTGTATTTCCCCCTTGGAGGTGAGAGACTCACTACTCAGTCCCTTGGGGATGCTTTACTGACAAGATACAAGGCTGTTTCCTGTGAGACAATCTGGAGGAGAAGTTCCATGGGATTACCCTGATAGAACCAGATCTCTGAAGTTGGAAAAGCCACGTAGAGGCCCCTTCCAGTGCTGAGATACTTGAGAAGTCACAGAGAGGCCGCTGTCAGCGCTGAGATGCTTCTTCCACCACTGTATACACAAGACTCTGCACCCACTGGCCTGTGATTGTTCTGGTGTCATTGTATGTGCTTCATGAGTCTGAAGAGGACTTATGGATTGGTATCAGACATATGGGCTAATATCAGAATTATGACTTTGGACTGGACTGGGTCGAGATGTTTTCTTCATGTGCAGTAGCTCTTGTATATACATATATGAGTGTTTATGAATTTGTTCCTCTAGTCTACCCTGATGTTTTCATATACATTGAGCTTCTATAGCTAATTGACAATATCACACAGGTGAAAGTTCACCCAAAGTCACTAATCAGGGCTAACATATCCAGTAAAGAAACTTACCTACCTATTCTTTCATCTTGTTCAATATCAAATAGTTTGACTTCCCTCATCTGCATATGTGATATTTTGTGACAACCCACAGACATAATTAATTATTCAAACTCTAAGCATTCCTTCAAATATGTTACTGGCACTGTCCCTCTTGTGCAGCCATGTCCCCACCTGGCGGCAGAGTTCTCCTGGTGCTGTGGCACTGGACAGGTTGCTTCAGAGCTTCTACAGTAAGATGGACTATGAAGAAAATTCTGGTGCTATGCTTTTAAAAAACCAGTCAATGAAAAACCCTCTGGATCACAATGACCTGATTCAGAAGCTATCATGGGGCGGTAACAGGATTGAGAGGCGTCTTCTTAACATGGGTCAACTGGACTGCAGGATCACCTTGAAACTTGGCTAGGCAAGTAAACCTGGCCAATTTAAATGAGAAGAGACTTGTGCATTTTCCAGTTTCTTCTTCATTTTAAGACAATTTGTTTGCCCTGGACCTCTCCCTTTTCACTGCCTGTCTTCTGATACATGGATCTGTTCACTGATCTGTTTGGACCACCACAGGGACAAGAGCATTTCTCTAAGGCAGGGCTTGGCAAACTTTCCCATGTGGCACAGATTGTAGGCTTTGCCACTGTCTCACGACTATGACTTTCTATTACCACAGGTTTGTCTAATCAGAAAGACAAATGGGCACAGATGTGTCCCCATAAACTTTGCTTTACCAAAGCAGGTGGAAGACCAGACTTGGCCAGTTTGCCGAATCTTGATCTAGATAGGGAAAATTCAAAGGAAAGCGAGTGGGTTTAAAAAAAAAAGATGAAGAAGAAAGTTACTAAATAAGCTTCCCAGTGAACTGCCATCATACCCAATTTGGGGAGAAATAAATATCTACTTTACATCACTGTATTTTTTATGATAGTAGCTTAGCCTGGGCCCTAATTGCTAAAAATATACTTATGGACAGAGGAAACTGTTGGATGGGGAGTAGTATTTGAAACGTGTTTGTAGTCAATGACTACTATCCTGAATTAGGGATTGCTTTTGAAGTCATTGAGAACGAGGATATCAATGGAAAAGCAGACAAAGGACACAAAGAGGAAATTGACTAGAAAGGAAATGCAAGTGAATAGAAATGAAGATAAGTGAATCCGATTGAGTGAATATTATTTTAGTGCATTTCCATGAATCATAATCCAAAATACAGAAATGAGGAAACAATATTGTTTCATTTTCAAGTAAATTTCCTTTTCTCATTAATAATGGGGACATCTTTTGTCATAATATAATATAAAAACTTCTAAAATGTCACTTCTCTGCAATAAAATATAAGTCTTCATTTTCCTTCATGCAATATATTGCTAAAGATTTATTCATCTTTCTGATAGAGTTTTGACTATCACATATCTTGTTGCTCATATACAAGTATGTATCCCCAAGTCAAATGGATGAGAAGTACATGATCATGCAACTAAATGAATAAATACGGTCAGAAATATCTAATGCGCGACCTTTATTACATAGCTAGAAGGAAGTTTGCATGATATCATGGTACAGAAACTATTTTGTAAACTCTCTCGGGCTCCTCAACTATAGGTTTTTCTCATTCCCCGATGCCTCGCTGTTAACAAGGACTACGGTACTGGTGGTGTGTGGGTAGGCAGTGGGAGGGTAATGGCCGAGTCTCAAGTTTTCTCTAATTTTGCTTTGTGTAAATCACGAACTATCGGAAACTGTAAGGCAATTGATAGTCCATATCCCAAAAAGATTGCTGGTAACCATCTCACCTTGGAATGTAAAGAAATCTCAGCATTTGTTGGTGAAACAGTGGAGGTTCAGGAATAGACCTCTTCCACGCGGGAGATGCAGGTGTGACTCCCAGGCATCACCGGCAGCGCTGCGCTCTGCTGTGCATGAAGTCGCTTCTAGTGGGAGAGCGAGTCAATAGAGTCCAGCTCCCTGTCTGCGATTCTGACGCAGGGTGACTCCACCGAACACAGTGCACAACAGCAACAGACAGGAGTGAGTTGGATGATCCACCTTTTAAAAAGACAATCTTTTGCCCGAGAGTGCTTTCAAGTCCAGGTGAACTATGTTGTCAGGTACCCAAACTGGAACCCTGTTCTCCTAGCTCAACTCAAAAGAGGGCCTATCTTTGGAGGCCTTGGGGAAAGAGAAAACCAGTCACCTGTATCCAAATAGCCCATCAGAAGAGAAACACAATTCTTTGGGTGAACTCTTGTCTTAAACAATAAACACGATCCTTTAATAATCTTGTTCTTCAAGATTATGTGATTTTGAAAAGAGACATTGGCACCAAGTCAACACACTTCAAGCAAAACTTCCAGGCCCTCATTTCTCCGAAGGCATGCAGTCTTCTGCAGGCCCACAGGACCAGGGATTGAGGGTGATGGTTGGTGGTGGCCTCGCCTGCTTCTGTTTTAGTTCCAGACCAAGTGCCCAAGGACTGCATGCTGTGTGGGTGGTCCGTGACATTTCTCAAGCTAGAAAAAATGCACTTGGCTCACTGGCAGTAGAGTAGAACTGCACCATAAAATATATTATGCCATCTAATATTCATCTAACTCTGCTATTATTCCATCTGATATTCATTATATTTCTATTACATTGGAAGCGAGTTATACAACAGATTTTTATTTCTGGGAAAGAAATCCACATAAACCTGATGTGAGCTAAATCAGCCAATTGCAAATCATTTTAATTGCTCACAGCCAAATAATGTTCAGTGCAATAGTATGAGCATTCTTTTGTTTCCATGTAAGAAGTAGATTCACTTTGATGTACTTTACACACGGTAGGATGAGTCCAGAAATCTGCCAGGCAGATTCCACCCTTCTCCACCCTTTTCCTTCATATTTTGGGTCTCATAGAGGACAAAATTGGTTTTCTGAAACCTCACTTATCGTTCATCACTAGCCTTGCTGCCAACACTATAGTTCAATTGGCATAATTTCTTTTGAGGATTTATTACAATAGCTCCCTCAAGGAAAGCATGAAGACAAACACATAGGACAGATCAGCTTCCATAGAAAGTGTGTGGTGCTTTTTGTCAAAGGAACTAATATGAAGCTGGGTCAGTAGGGCTCCCAATGTGTGCAGGGGCTGGGCAGAGAACTTCAACCAGTAGCTGGTTAGCCTTGTCGGGTTTCAAAAGAGAATCACCTCTGAAGGTGAGTTTCCAAGAATCTTTGAGTTTTGAAGTCTAACAGTCCTCCTCGTCGTTCACATGGATGCTTTCAGCAGACTTTAGTAAAACTAAAACGCTGGGAGATTTCCGCTGCGACACTGCAGAGCTGTGGACTGCAACCTTCTGCGTGCCGTGGCCCTTTCATGCAGTGGCCCACGTGGTGGTGACCCCGACCATTTCGTCGCTAATTCATAACTGTAATTTTACTACTGTTATGAATCTGGCAACCCCTGTGAAATGGTTATTTGACCCCCAATGGGATCTCATTGAGATCCACAGGTTGAGGACTGCTCCTATAGAGAAACAAAAAGCAGAGAGGGAGTGTGTGTAGGTGAGTGTGTGCATGATGGATTTTTATGCAATGTATTCGTGGTGAGTAACAGTAACCACAGAGTAGTAAAAATCGACATCTGATAGAAATTAACAGAGAATAACAGAGAAAGACTGTCGTGGTGAAGACTCTACTCCTTATTTCATGTTGTCACCTACTGGATGCATTAGAATATGTG
>PVJH01007176.1:17291-95380 GCA_004026705.1 Nesogale talazaci | reverse complement strand
AGGCAAGGGACAGACCTGGCACGCACCACCAACCTGCAGGGACTCCTTCCCTGGACTGAGTTGACCCTCCAGCATGGTGGAACTCTAGCTCCTCTGTGAAGGTTTCTAACTAAAGTTTCTCTTTCACCTGTTATATTTTTTACTGCAGCTCAGAGGAGAACATCTAGTATGTATTGTGAGTCCACCGTATTGTGTTGTTGAACTTCAATGAAGAGTCCTGACATTTTCTTATTCAGTTATATGTGATTTAACGTGTGTATCACATCTTTCTATATGCATTTGTATGCATTAGTATAGTTCGTGGTTTACAGTTCTTCTTGATACAGATGTGTGGATGTGTGTGTGTGAAGGTATTTGGGAGACCTTTCATCTCCCACAAATACACATTTTGATCATTTGAGTGCAGCCTTAATTAAAACCACTTTGAGACTTAGCTGCTTCTTTTATAACAAACACCTTAGGGTCCAATTTAGGCTCCAGGAAAAAAGGTGTGTGTGTGGGGGGGGGGGGGAGCAGGGACCACTCTGCCAAGAGGGACAGCAGATTCCCCTCTGGAAAATGCTTTTCAAAGTGTCCATGCGCTGCTGCCAGGGGAGGTGACTACGACGAGGACGGCCAGGAGGAGCGGGTATGGCAGTGCGACCCCCTGGACCCTCCAGCCTGTGTTGTGCTGATTTCCGGAGAGGCGGCTCTTTGGAGGCTCTGACGGTGCGAAACTGGAGTTTTTGGATGAAAAATGAACGCGGGGAGCACGGTGTGTCCTGGGCTGAGGCGTCTGGGGGAGCAGGGCAGGCCTTGCCCCGCGGTCCTGGCTTCCGCAGTGGAGTGGGAGAGCAGCGGCGCTCCCTCCGGGCTCCGCCGTCCCGCCAGCCTTCTGCGAGCGAGCGAGCGGCGGCGGCGAGCGGCGCGCTCGGTGGTTTGGCCTCCTCACAGATCAGATGGCCCCGGACCCCAGTAGGCGATGAAGAGCTAAAATAAGCAGGCCGCGGTGGGGAGTTCCCCCTGGAGGTCGCGGCGAAATCGGGGCAGCGGAAAATGCGTTCGGAATTTCAGAAAGTCTGCAAGTTACCGGCCTCTCTCTTCTAAAAGGCCAGAAGGGATCGAGACTTGGGAAGGGGAGGAAAAGCCAAGGCCAGACAGGCAGGGACATTTGGTTGGGAAGGGGAGCGAGGACACCCCATGAGGAAGTTGGAGGGGCCAGAGACTGCCAGGGGAGAGAGCTACTTATTGCTTTTTATTTTTATTTTTTAATGATTTTTAAGCCAACCCCCCAGGTAACTGCATGGTCACAATTCTGCAGCTCAAAGCAGAGAAACTTGCTCCAGTTCCTGCAGTGGGGCCAGTCCTCAGTCCTGCCAGAAGGGTTTGGGAACATCCCAGAGAGGGGTGAGGAGAGCGCAGGATCCCCAGATCGCTGTTCTTTTGAGTGTGGAGGGCCAAGAGTGTCTGGCCATCCTCCCTGGAGTGTCTTGCGGGTGTGCACGCGCAGGTTTCAGAGGGGTGAGCCCATCACGCCTGCCTAGAAAATGTGCGGTCTTTCAGCAGAAATGTATTCGGTTTTTCTTAAAATATCCCTGTAGTTCCTTTTAACACAGCAAAAACATTTTTTTTTTCTCCCATAAGATCCTCTCTGGTGCTTCTGTGTAGCAATGGACCCCCAGGGCTGAGAGGATACGCAGTTCCTTTTGAACCTTCCAATCTGCCCTGGGCAGAGCCGGCCTTTCTACCTCATTACAAGGCTGCGTCCAGTCACGTGGTTCCTTCTGCTGAGCACTGCCAGTAAGCACCATTGTTGTTTTGCTCCTTGCTGGTGTTTGCAAAGCAGCTTCTTTTGTCAGATTCTCTGGCGTTTCACCTGTCCTTGTACTTTTGAACATCTGGGAAAATGAAGTCATAATTCAAGGGAAAGGAGGAGAAAATGTTTAAACACAGACTTCCTCCGAGTGCCTAAAAGGGTTGCCTCTCATGCCATTGTAGAATGGCAGGACACTTTTGTTGTTAGTGATCACAGAAGCTAAGAAATATACTTGGGCCACTGGCGATTTTACGATCACATATTAGTTTTAAGTGGGCAATTCAACCTGTGATTAAAATTGATATTGAACATTGTGAAGGACGCAGTCGAGGGAGCCCTGGCAATGAAGCGGAGCTGGCATTAAGCTACTAATCCCAAAGTCAGCAGTTCAAAACCACAAGCCCCCCTGAAGGAGAAAGATGGGGCTCCTGTACAGACGTGCTTACAGGCAGTGCTCTGTGGAAGGTCTCAGAAACCCACCAGGACAGTTGTGCCCTGTCCTGCAGCAGTGGCCAAGAATCAGAATGGACGTAGACCTAGGTAATGAGTGAAGGAGTCAGTATGATCTGGTGTGGGACGAGGGGATGCAACATGCGTTACCAAATTGCTGACACTACTAACCCTGGCGACAGGCCGAGGGGAGAGAGGGAGGAGTCTTTATATTGCTAAAAATAACCCAGAGTGAGGTTTCCTCTCCCTCTCAGCCTAGCAAGAGGGGAGGGGTCTGAATTTTCTCGGCCGCCAAGCCAGCAGATGAACAGTGGAGTTCAGTACCAGCCCTCTGGATGTGGATCTCCCCAGATGGACTCGGACCATCTGCAGTGTGTCCCCTCTATAGGTGGTTCATCTGATCCGGGCCCAGCCGTTACCACACTTCTGCTCCTTGCTGGAGCCCCTGGCGTGCAGGTGGGCAGGCTCAAGTGCACTGGGTGCATTTCGGAGTGGGTCACATCTTCATCTGGCATGAGGGATGGTCCGTGTTGATCATGGGTGGAGCCTGACCCAGACGCATGTGCTCAGTGCCGATTATAAGGAGTTCAGCTACCCTCCCAGCAACCAGCAACGCACTGAAGGGAATTCAAGCCCCCGCCCCCATTTTCCAGAGAACACTAAGGCTCTGAAGTGTCAGGGGGACTCATTCAAGGTCACACAAGAGCCAGTGGGTGAGTCTAGGTTCCCATCCAGAGCTAGCCGATTCCAACAGCTTCCCGCCCTTCTTATTTCCTGTCCAAATGTCCTCTTTTCTCCAGCGAGGAAGTCCATGGACACAGGGTGCGCAGAGATAATATTTTACTTGTGAGTCACACATACACAAAAAAAGGCAATGATCGTAGGATAAAAGCTTGAAGTCCACATCCCCCTCCAGGATAATTATTCCATGTCTGGCAGAGACGACAACCAGCTGGCATAGGGGCAGCCTGGGTCGTTCACAAAGATTTTGCTCACATTTCACCTCCGTCACTTCTTCTACCAACCCCGTGGGGCAGAGGGACCACCGTTCCTACCCTCCTTTTGGAGAAGCAGAAGTGGACCCTCCCCTTAAAGACCCATTGCCATGGAGTTGATTCCATGCACATTGACCCTGGAGGCCGATCAGGCTGTGATTCTTACAAAAGCAACCGCCCCATCTTCATCTCAGGGAGAGAGGGGGTGCCAACCATGGGCCTCTTGGTCAGCAGTCGAGTGCTTCACCATTATGCCACCGGGCTCTTCGAAATCGACTATAGGAGACAAACTAGCTGGCCCGGCTGCCCAGCCAGTCCACAGCGGGGCCCTGGCACCAGCCTGGGCCAGCCCGCTCCCAGCCTCCTGGCTGTGCTGATCTCACACATGGGATCATTTAGCCAGCAGAGTTAGGCCTTGCTGTTGTGAAATGACTAGGTTGCTTTGCTTTTTCATGTATTAACTATTTCTGCAAATATTCTTTCGGGATCCAAATGTTCTCTTCTTGCATGCTCTCTTCCTCCAGGTGCACACCCATCTGTATTCGGAGGGCATCAAGGACACGGGGCAACAAGGTGCCCCCCTATCTCGCTGAGGTCAAAGGACTCGCCGACAGACATTAGTGTGTGCAGGTGTGGTGAGCAGGATCTTCAACTCTACATTTTGCTTCACATTTAGCGATAAATCTCAAGGCTTGGTCAAGTGCTTACAACATTATGTGTGAGTGTGCATGCCCCATGGAAATCAAAGGAAAAGGTCTAGCCTTCCCATGCAGAAAATGGCTCCAGGGGTGTGACCTTGTGAGGATGAACTGGGAAATGGGTCCCCTCTCAGTCTTCAGATGGTTGGGCCTCCACCACACACTCATTCTGCAGCTTGCTGGTTCACTAAACCACAGCCATGCCGCCCCCCAGCATAATGCTTATGTTATGCCTTCTCAGAGCAAGAATCGCTCTTTGTATATGTAGGTATGTATGTATGTGTATATACCTATACCACATGTAATCATACATCACCTTGATATTAGATAAATATGGGTGAGAAGAGGGGAGGGAGGAGAGAAAAAGAGGAGCTCATACCATGGGCTCAAGTAGAAAGAAAATGTTTTGGAAATATTAATGGCAATCTATGTACAAGTGTGTTTAAAACAATTGAACGACCAATTGTCGTTAAGAGCCTCTCCTCCAATAAAATGATTAATAAAAAACAAAGTGTTAAAAGTAAGAGGCAGGGGGCTGAGCCCCGGTGGCGTAGTGGTTGTGCGCGGGACTGTGGCCCACTGGGATGGAGGTTCGATTCCAGCTCCATGGAGCAAAGGCTGGGCCTCCTACTCCCACCACCTGAGGGCAGTGATGCCCCCCCCCAAAAAAAAGTAAAAGGCGGGCTGAGTCCTGGTGGTGTAGTGGTTGAGTGCAGGACTGCAGCCCACAGAGTTGACAGTTCAAATCCAGCAGCAGCTCTCCAGGGGCAAGCTTGGGCTTCCTACTCCCACAGGGAGTGGTGCCACCAAAAAAAAAAGAAGAAGAAGAAGAAGAAGAAAGTAAAAGGCAACTGGATGTGCCAAGTGCTGTACATCTTACACGAAAGAAAGTAACAGTCACTAAACTTCTCTCTCTCAAAAGGCCAAAATCTCCCTATCAGCACGATGGGATGTTATTTTTGACATCTTAAAAAAAATAGAAGAGATTGTTTCTACAAAAATGTTACGACTGCCTCTTTGCGAATAAGAAAAAGGTACAAGCTATGCAATTCCATTCTGGTGGCATTCCCAGCAGGCAAGAGTCATCAAGGGATATTGAATTTGAACAGGGGCTATTTCTGGGAGAGGGTTTGCCTGCAAAGAGAACTTTCTGGGCTGTTAGGAACATTCCGTACCTAGGTTTAGATGCAGATAATATGTGTGTCCAGGTGTGGCAAAGCTTGTGGTCTATATACTTAAGACCTGTGCAGTTTACTGCAAACATTTATACTCCCATAACGAAAAAGACAGGAAGGACTTGAATAAACACGAAAGCAAAAGACCTCTCTGGAAAAACAAGGAAGAAGCAGAGGAGTGAGCTTAAAGTAAGAGATTTTGAGCCAAGGCAAGCCACAGACAATACCTGGAGTTTTACAAGAAGGAGTAGTGGGGTTTGGTCATATTCTGTCTTTTCCTAATAGCCCCCTTCACTTCAGGATGGACTCATCCTTGCATCCTTCAAAGGGCAACACGAGCATTAGCTCCTGGCGGGGCCCACCATCTGTCAGCCTGCCCTATTCCTCGGTGCTTTACCCCACCATGGTAATCGTGAGGCACTGTGTTTCCTGTTAAGGGTGGGGGGTCTCATGAGCCCTAATAAGAATCCATGCCGGAGCCAAGAGAGAAGATAGAAAACCTCCATTTTCAAGCAGATTATGTTGCAGGAAAATAGTGTCTGTCTCAGTCATCCCTTGGAACTCAGAAACTTTTTCCGCATAGAAATAATGTTATAAATGACAGTCCAGGTTCAAGTTTCTCTTCCAGGAAACCGACGAAGTTCTTCTCATGAAGACTTAGAATGTTCCTTCTGGTCGGAGCCCCAGGGGACTGACTGCATTCACAGTGGTGGCATGCCAAGGAGAACACTGCGGAAAAGCACTATCCCTTGTCCCTCCAGCCCTGCGCGGCCATCCCCCCCCCTAAAAAAAAAAAAAAAACAGACCCGCTCTCTAGTTTAGAGGGGTCCTTAAGGGATCACGGGGCAGTGGCTGAAGGTCTGATTCCACAGTAAAGCATCTCTTTCCCACCACCCCACTCCACCCCCCGCAACTTTTTTCAACCACTTCTGATTCCAGAAACCAAACTCGCTGTCACCGAGTTCATTCTGAGCCGGTGCGGGTCTGTGGAGCAGAGGAGAACTGCGGAGCAGAGGAGAACTGCTCCCGTCGGTGGGTTTCCAAGACTAACTCTTTAAGGAGGGAGAACATCTCCTGGTTCTCTTGGAGAGCGCGGAGGGTGGCTTCAAACTGCTGACGGTGCCAGTTAGCAGCTCCATTCTGGGCTCCTTCTCAGGTAAAAATGGAGCCCTGGTGGGGTAGTGTGTTCGTGACAAGGTCAGCGGTGAAAGATGAGTTCCCTAGGGAAAAAAGGAAGAAAACATTTTTAAAGGTATGTGAACATCGGAGAAGCCAGGTTAAAATGTCGATTCTGACTCAGTACACCTGGGATTGAAATGCTGGGTCTCACCAGAATGAATTGACTTTAAGTACCACCGAGTAGCACGCACAACGAATCTCAACCCTGGGGAACGAGGAGAAGAGCAATGGCCTACTTTGGTCACCAGATGGCGGAGCTGGCTTAGGATAGCTTGGTGGTTGTCCTCAAGGCAGAGCCGGTTAAGAGGCACCGTACCTTTAAAAGTTTGGAAGTATGGAACCACTTAAAATCAGGACTTCATATCATTCAAGGATCATTCAACTCTATGTATATGTGTATGTGCGTGTATAATTCCCCCTGTGTGTATATATATTTGCGATCATAGTTGTCCTAATATTAATAGAGCTGTTAACTGTAAATGATGGTCTTTGCCTTCCAAGTACAGCTGGGGAAACTGGACAACAAACGATTATTTAATGTGATAAGTGCTTAGACACAAAATCTCCTGTTTGCTTGCTTTCTCCTGGCGATCAGGAAAAGTCTACTGAAGCTTATACATAAGTGACCCAGCAAGGAAATATTTCCTGTGTATCTTGCCAAGAAATCCCTTTGGGCAAAAGAAGATTGGCACACCAAGAGAGTGTCTAAAGTATTTGTCATTAGTAGGCAAGGAAACATGGTGGATGGGCGGAGGGTTGGTTATTGATCCTGGACAGGTAAGTAGAAAGAAAACACTGAGCAAGGGACAAACATGGGAACAGTTATTTATTGAGTGGGAGTTAGGCACTAGGCAGATATTAGCATATGGAGTCATCAGAAAAGCCTTCCAAGGTAGCATATGCATCACCTTTTTGCAGACAAAAACAAAAACAAAAAATGGAGGCTCATCAAGGTTCTAGAAATTCTCCAAAGACACACACTTAGCAGTGACAGAGCAAGCGTGTGAATCCTTGTCTGTCTGACTGTGGAGCACGGCTGTCAGGCCCCTTTGGCCAGTAAAATGGGATCCTGACAAAGCAAAAAAATGATTACACGTTTGACTGCTGACTCAAAGGTTGGCAGTTCAAAACCACCCAGTGTCACCGTGGAAGGAAGACTGGGTGACCTGTTCTTTTAGCAGTGACAACCCAGAAAACTCTGCAGGCAGCTCTCCACGATTCTGGGCCACCAGGGATCTAGTTCGGTGGCAGAGCACCCAACCTCAGCGGCGCCCATCTCTCACAGTTGTTCTGATGCTGGAATGTGATCATGGAGGGACTCTGTGCTGTGCCTTCTCACTAGCCAGCCTTTCCTTCAGGAAGGATGTGCCCAGCCATGGAGATGCAGTGAGTGAAACACGCAAAATCCCTCCCCTCCTGGAACTGACGTCCTCGTAGGAGGGTCTGCTGACATGAAGATGAATCTGTCATGTGAGAGAGGCAGCCAGACTAAAGCTGACCCAAACTCTTTGTCTAGAATATTTTTTAAATAGAAAATAACCTAAATGCCTTATATTGGGAAGCTGGTTCTTTAAAAAGTCCTTGTGATATTACAAAAAACGTTGCAGCTGTTTTAAAGAAACTCCAAGAAAACTCATTGCTGCCAAATCAAATCTGACTCACAGCACCACTGTAAGATGGGGTAGATCTGTCCTTGTGGGATTCCAGGGCTGTAACTCTTATGGGAATAGAAGGCACCGTCTTTCTTCTACTACGAAAAGAGAGAGGCCATTATTTACATGTAGGATTACAGAACAGTCATCAAGAGCCCTTAATGGGGGAAAGGAAAGTTCCAGCCCCAGATAGGATATGATTTCATGACCGTTGAAAGTAAATGCTTGTTTTCATACACTATTTATTATTCATGCGCTAACATGTAGCTATGTGTGTATGTTGTTGCTGTTAGTTCGGACTCATAGCCACTCTGTGTTCAACAGAACATGTACATACTTAGAGTTGAAAAAGTTGCAGAAAAGTTCTGGAAATATACACCCCAGTCTAACCATGGTGCTTCATCAGGACAGGCATGGCATGGGAGGTTAGGAGGGACAGCATGTACTATCCTTTGATTGGCTACAGCATTCTTCCTTTCCTACTTAACTTCTGATAATGCAAAATGCGTTTGTATGTGTCTTGTATAATTAAACAAGGGCACACATGCATGTGGGTACAATTTAGGTTTAGCAGTGTGATTATGGGCGGCAATTGTTACCCTTATGATCCCCTTTAATCTTGTTTTAATATGTCTATAAAGAGATAGCCATATGAAGGTGCTTCAAAGAGTTTGTGGACAAGTGGAATGAAACAACGTGGAATTTTCCATGCACGTTTTGAAAACCCCACTAGACCAATAGATGAAATGATGCCCCAAACGGGGCTTTGAACTAGTTCTGGTTCAACTCCCCCTGTTGAGATTTTCCCTTTCTACGCCAGATAGACTGACGTAGCCCCTACAGTGTAACAAAAGTCCAGGTAATTTTTATGTATGTGAGAGAGGACACTTGCGTGTGTTTGTATGTATTGGGGGATGGTTAAAACATAGATTCTGAAGCCATCTATCAGGGGTGGGAAGGCAACAGCTTAGCAGGGGGTCAAACCAGAATGAACCCGTTCGAAACGCTGGCCCCAACTTGAAAGGTGGACTTGAAACATTGGGCTCTGGCTCAGAAACCCTGCCTTTCCCCACCCCACCTGCACTTTATAGTGAAACCATTTTTAAGAGCATCATGGGATGTTGGATAGAAATCCTTGATCTCCCAGTTCTGAGGCCCATGTAATTATTTCACAATTAAGTAGCCTCCAGGATCTTCTGCGAGAGATATGACTTCATTATGAGAGCATCGTGCCTCTCCCCAGCAGTAACTGGGGTTTGACAGAAGCTGGCAAGGAGTGGGGGGGGGGGGGGGGGGAGGTTCTGGTATGTGGAAGGTGGCTTCCCAAGCCAAGCAAACTCCCCTTAGCTGTGGCTGAAACGCCAGCTCATGCATCCTGGCCAGGTGGCCTATTGTCTCCTTGCGGTGGCCTTGGGCAAGTCTCTGCCATTTCTGGGCCACCAGTGGAGGGGACTAGACCAGCGGTCTGTGAAGTCCTTCCCAGCCATATGCTTATGCATCGTATTATGGCCAGCTGGTCCGGAAGGGGGCTGCCATCTACGTGTTTGTTCATATCTGAGGCACTGGGCTGAGTGCTGGGGCCACAAAGGAAAGTGATTTTAAAGCCCCTCCTTTAAAATTGTTGCCCATGACAGAGTCAAGATCTTAAGGATGTTGAGATTGGTGAAACTGAATGAACGGTGGACTACTCAGACCAGAATTTACTTCCCTGGAGACCTTGGTTCTGGATGGCTTCCTCCATTCAAGCTAGCCTCTGCTCTGTAAGCCTCTTTGCTTAGACAATGAAGGTGGTAGGGTGCCTGGCCAGACTGAGGCTTCAGGTCCTTAGAGGGTAGCTCTCTCACTGTTCTGCTTTAGGTAACAGAGTCTCAGAATGGAGACAGACGTGGTCTAAGGTCAGGGTGAGCCCAAGGAGGACTAGAGACAAGACCCTGGGTCCTTACAGCCAGCTGGGGAGGCAGCAAACTTCTACAGAGCATATGCACATGACAGACAGCACTGGACTCGATCAAACATGGGTCCGCAGACCAAAACACTGGTAATTTGAAGTCTTCCTTGGCTTTGTGACTCCTCTCAGTGAGAGGACTCCTAGATCTGTACCCCTCTCTGGGAGGGTCTTCAGGGAATCAGCCCAGGCAGTCTTTATCCCTCAAGAAACAGAGCAGCAGGAGGAGACTCCGGTCCACTGAGCGGTTAGGGGTCAGAACCCATGGTAGGCATGGCAGGAGGCCACAGGTCTCTTGGCCAAGGTCAACTCTTACCAGGCCAACTTTGCTTGGTCGTCTTGGGGGCAGGTGAAGAGATGATGGGAGACGGAGTGACAGAGGAAAGAATGAGTGACAAGTCGACCGATCTACTCTCCCTCTCATTTTCTCTGCATGTCTCCTGGAGCTGAGACTATGGCTCAGATTCTGCTACGGAATGGGGAGAATGGTTCTTGTTCTTCCCCCCGGCGGAGGGGGGAGAGAAGATACTGACTCGGCAATGTGGTGAAGGGAGGCTCAGTCTACTACCAGGCACAGAACTTTCAGACATTTGGAAACGAGGCATCTTCCTGCTTCCCATCTCGGAGACACCCGTGGCCCCAAATAGCCCCAGGATGGTACTGCCTGGGAGCCCCAGAAGGTTCCCTGGTACACTGAGAGCAGGATCAGTCATTGGGTTGGGGAGGAATCTGCCAGCAACCCCCCCTCCCCCACACTGTGTGGCCTCAAAAGTCCACCCAGAGCCACAGGCACCAGACATGTGAGCAAAATGACACCCCATGGACAGCCCCTGGAGCTAGTGCTGGTACTGGGGAAGCCTAACGCTACCTTATGGGGCCCCACCCTGAAAACTATGAAACCTACACCTTGGGTGTGCACCCCCCCAGCGCCTCAGAATGGGATGGGCTGAACCCCACAGGTGCTGTTTGCAGAGCATCCCTGGAAGCCCCACTGGGTAAGTGCTGGACCTTCTCACTGGCAGGTGGGCAGTTCAAACCCTGTGGGAGCATGTGGAGATGGCTTCCTGAAGAGATTCAGTCCCAGAAACCTGATGCAGGGCCTTTTTGAATTGGGGGGTGGGAGGTGGCGGGGAGAGAAGCTGCTGGGTGATATAATAAAGCCCTCTCTTCATCACCAAACAGTTGGTGACTCAAACCTACCCAAATGGACCTCACGAGAAAGGGCAGGCCCCCTCCTGAACCACCGTGGGTCCGACAACCCATCAGACTGCTCTCTGCACACTCGGGGAGGCTACTGGTCTGAGGAAGGCCTTCTCCTGGGATGCCTGTGAACAAAGAAGGGGCTTCATGATGGGGGAGAAGGGGGGAGGGTGGGCATCAGAAGACACCCCCCCCCCATTCCTCCCATGTTGACTCCTCTTGGACAGATGGATCCACCTCTCTGGACAGATGGGTCAGATTTGCAACTCGAATTGTGTTCACTGTAAAAGTGATAGTGCGCAAATGTGGCCTGCATATAATTGACGTATGTATGCATCGTGATGGGAGTTGTATGAGCCCCCAATAAGATGATTTATTGAAAAAAAGGAGGGGGAAAGAGGAGCTTACACCAAGGGCTCAAATATAAAGTATTTGGAAATGAAGATGGCAACATGCATACAAACGAGCTCGATACAAATGATGTATTGAATGCCATAAGAGCTGTAAGACACCCCCCACCCCCAATAAAATCACTGAAGAAAAAAGAAATAAATGATCACAAGCCCTTCAAACAATTAAAAAAAAAATGATAGGTGACGGGAAGCCTTGGAGGCACGGCAGAAGGGAAATACTGAAAGTGAAAGTGCCCCCTGCTACCATCCGGCTACTAGAAAAGTTCTAACTGCACACTGTAGGGAGGTGTGCTTTTTCAACCTCCACTGGGACTGTGACAGCCAGCCTGTGGCACAGCTGCCTCCCGCACTTGGCCCTTGAGCCTGGGGCTCTTGCTCCGACCGCCTCGCTCTGCAGCCTGCACATGGAGCCTGTTTTAAGTATTTCCACCGGCCAAGCCCCTGAGATGACACCGCTGGTCAGAGGTATTTCTCAAACCACAGACTCTTCTCACTGCCTTTGACCTGTGGATCGTGGGGATGGCCCAATAGCACTTTATTGCTCTCATTTTAAAGGGATGATTTGGGGGGTGGACTGTCTTTCTGAAGGTGTCATGGAAGGTTGTTTCAAGAGCTTGTCTGTGTCTCCCACGTTTCCCTACTAAGCTGGGACAGCATTCTGTCTATGACAGCCCTCAAATTGTGGCTTTTCTTACTAGTGACAACCCCCACCCCCACCCCAGTCCCTTGCCATGGTATGTCTCAAGTAGGATTTAAATATATATGCAGGCAAAATGTATTTTTGCCCCCTTGATTGAATTCTGTGGTTTATCTCTTTTCAAGAAAGCTCCCCTCGTTCTCGACATCTTGGCATAATTGTTCTTTAGTCTTTTTTGTATATTTGATTATTTTAATATGTACATTTTTAATCCATTTGATTTTTTTTTCTGGGAATGTGTCCTGGGCCAGGGGGGGGGGGTGGACCTGAAATGGGTAGCCAGTTATTCCAGCACCCTTTATGGAAGAGTCTCTTCTTCTTTGAATAATCTTTAGTATATGTTAGATTTCTATATGTATGTTTTATTCTAGAACCTGTCTTATTCTTTTCCACCTTCTCTTTTATTCCCGTAAATCAATCGGATATTTCCACAGCTTCTTTTTCTTGGGGGCGGGCATCACTGCCCTCTGGTGGGAGTTGGAGGCTCAGCCTTGTTCCTGGAGAGCTGCTGCTGGATTTGAACTGCCAGCCCAGTGGGCCCCAGTCCCGTGCACAACCACTCCGCCACCGGGGCTCAGCCCCCACAGCTTCTTATTGCTTAATTTCCGTGGCTATGTGATAGCTTTTCAAATGCAACTGGACACCCCCTTTTTCATTTTCCATCTTTAAACAAAAAAGATCTGTTCTCATGCATTAGTTATTCCACATAATGCTTAGAATGTGTTTGTTCGTGTTTGAAATTAAGAAATTCGATGGGAATTGAATCCATTTGTAAATTAATCTTGAGAGAGAATTGACATCTTTACAATATCTAGCCTTCTGATACATAGTCAATTTCTTTTTTGTTTGTTTGTTTTTTTGTGGCATCACTGCCTTGGTGGGAGTAGGAAGCCCAGCCTTGCTCCTGGAGAGCTGCTGCTAGATTTGAACCGTCGATGCTAGTCAATTTCTTTTCCTCCTATATTTGTTTTCTTGGATAGACTCCAGTGTTTATTTTAAAACAAATTGATTAGTCATTGCATTTTTAAGTTTTGTGAGCGACTTCTTTCTTTTGATTTTTTTTTTTTTTTTTTTGGCGATAGGGAATGGAATTTTTTCCCTGTATTTTTAACTTGTCATGATATGAGAAAACTATGTCATCTGTCCCTGGGAATCCTTGTGTGAATTCTCTTATTGTTTCTAGGTGTTAGTCTGGGTAGACTAGAGGAACAAATTTCATAGACACGCATATAGATATAAGGAAAAGGTTTATATACAAGAGGAACAGGACATTGAGCCCAGTCCAGTTCAAAGTCATAAGTCCGATATTAACCCATATGCTCAAAAACAGTCTATAAAGTCTCCTTCAGACTCACTAAGTCACAGGTCAGTGGGTGCAGAATCCCGGCACTGGCAGGGGTATCTACATGGCTCCTTGCTTCCAGGGCTCAGGGTCCATCAACAACAGAAGCAACTCATCGCTGGTAGAGGTCACCATGTGGCCGCCACAGCTTCAGAGGTCTGGCCCATCCATACGGACCAAGCCGTGTGGTCTCTCCGCGAGCTCCTCCAGCTTCTCAGATGCTGCCATCTTGTCCGTGATTCATCGTTTCTAAAACTAACTCCCAACAACGGGGGAAGATAGCTTCTCATCTTCATGAGGGAAATATCATGAGATTTCCCAGAAGTCTCAGGAGAAAGCCATGCCCACATAGAGGCCTCATTGGCTACTCAATGGCTATTTCCAGATTAACAGGCTAGACTCCACCCCTATATTTCAATCATAAAATTAACATAAGCACATGACAGCCACATTCTATGACGTGACACTTGCATTTTCCCTTTGATAGCTCCTTTAACACATTGTCTTTTGTAAGATACGAAAGGGATATGTGGGGGTAGGGGGACTTGGAAAATCTAGTCTTCAGAAATAAATTTTTGATGAACACCCTTCAAGTCATTGGAAAAACCACTTCATAATGTATGGAACAACAAGTAAGTTATCGTATGGATAGTTTGTTTGTTTGTTTGTTTGTTTGTGCATCACTGCCCTCAGGTGGTGGGAGTAGGAGGTCCAGCCTTTGCTCCGTGGAGCTGGAATCGAACCTCCATCCCAGTGGGCCACAGTCGCGCGCACAACCACTACGCCACCGGGGCTCAGCCCGTATGAATAGTTTTTTGTTTTGTTTTATTTTTTGTTTTTTTTTATTGGGAGGGAGGGCATCACTGCTCTCCGGTGGTGGGAGTAGGAGGCCCAGCCCCACTGCTGGAATTGAACCTCCATCCCAGTGGGCCGCAGTCACGCGCACAACCACTATGCCACCGGGGCTCAGCCCACCGTATGAATAGTTTTTATAAATAGCACCATACCATACATAATGCTTTATAACCTACTTGTCCCACTTAATAAAATATTATAAACCTTTTTTCTGCCACCTACTTCTGTGTGATCATTTGGCTGATGACATGAAATGTGTAAATGTACTTCTACCATCCCCTACCTTTAGATGCGGAGATGATCCTTCTCTGGGTGTTATAAATAATTTCTAGGAGGGGGGACATGTGACAAGGAGCTAATGCCCTGTGCCTGTTGGTGATATTTCTTTCTTTAGGAGACATTTCTAGAGGAGGAATTTCTGGGCTCGAAGGTTTGCAGAGTTCTACAGCTTTTACTGCAGATTGACAAATTGCCCTCCAGAACGTTTATGTCAATTGATTGTCTAGTTTTTGTTTTGTTTTTTTTCACCCTTCCCATCTCACTTCAGTAAACACGAGCATGTCTCAGGTTCTTAAGCACCCTGGCTGCATCATTTTCAAGGCAACAGAAGACATTCTTAGCCACCAGCCAGCCTTCTGGTAGCACCAGGCTGTCCCCTCTGTTACCCCAAGGTGCTGGTTTCCCCGACCGACAGCCCTGTCTGATGATCTGGGGGCTCCCCTGAAGTCAGCCCCCATCTTCTTGTCTTCTGCTGCAAAAAGGTGCTGCCCCTCACCCCCACCCTGAGTCTTCATTCTCCTTCGAAATTGCCCCTGACAAGGAGCAGCAGACCTACTTGTGCTTCAAATAAAAATATGCCTCTTCCCTGTCATTTCTTATCAGGGGAGAAGGTGTCATGTTCCCCCCCATCAGGTGTTCTCTTGGCAAGCAACCCGCCTATTCCAGAAACCCTTCCAGCAAGGGAGACATTTTTTCTCAGCAGTGCCTGACGACAAACATGTCTGCCTTGACAAGTTGCAACTTATACCCTTCTCCGGCATTTCTGCTCTTTTGAAAATGTTAATAAAAAGTTAATGTGGAAAAAAAAAAGCACACAACTTTTTTTTTTCCAAATATGTGTACCAATGGGCCTGAGGCAACTCATACTTTCTTATAAAATAAAGTAGGTCACTCACATCCATCATGTTGTCTTAGCACAGTTTTTCCAAATTAGGAATTCTCCATCCATCATACCACGCTATGGCATCCCTTTCCCAAACATTTCCTTTTAATATGCTCTTTAACATGATAAGCAAATCTAATGGAATACATTAGTGTCAGTCTTCCCTGATGGAGTGTTTCCTTCCGTTGAAATCTGCCAGGGGCCCACTGAGACACGGAGGCTAGCTCCCCTCGAACCGCGTCAGCTCTGCTTCCTGGAAAGATGGCAAAGCCTCCAAGCTGCCCAGGCCACCCTTGCCTGTTAGCCTCCCACACTTCCTGGCCGGGGGGTCACAGACAGAGAAACTTAAAAGGGCGTGTGTCCAAAACCCATGTAATAAGTCCAGATTCCATACGTGAGACTGAATCTGTAGGACCTCTCGTGTTGCATATGCACACACACTCTCCTCTCCAGATCAAACGCTGGTGCTGGGCTTGATTTTCAAACCACGTTGCTCACAGAATGTTGCCAAAGCTCCTGGATCAGGCAGGAGGGGAGGGGACTGGGCCACATCTGCATGGGTCTCTCCAAGCGGGTTAGCATCTTTCCCCATGTGAATGGGGGTCTTCGGTGAGCTCCATGCTCTTCTTACAAACCCCTGGAGAGCAGGACATTGGCGCGCTCAGCTTTTGGACAGCATTGACCTAGTTAAAATAAAGGCATTTTCCCCCCACCCGGATGGACCCCAATCAGCAGACTCGTGTGTTCAGCTCTTAAATTTCCTGCAGGATTTTCTTGTTTTTGTTGTTGTTTGCATGGCATTCGGGAATAAAACAATTGGGAGAATTGGGAGGAGAAGAAGTTTGTGGAGTGCCCAGAAATTCAGAAAATCTCCCCATGGAAATGCAGTTTGCGTGCTGAAGACCTGGTCTGCTGGACCCTCCGCCTGAACACGTGGGTTTGAGTAGACGACGCGTTTCGTGAGTCAGCCTACTTCTCCCTTGTGGCTCAGGAGGAGGAAGGCCAAGTTCTGGAGTAGGCACAGCCTTCGCCGCCAGACACTGCATCATTATCACACGCTGCCCCCAACAACCGCTCACGTCTGTCTCAGCCAAAGTCACCAGGCACGGGCAGGGGGGTGACACCAAATAGAGGTGCACCTCCCATCTTTAAGGTTCTTGAAGTCAAGTTTGATCGATCACAAACAGGACGTGAAGAGGACAAGAAGATAGAATGCCAGGTGCGTTCAAAGGAAGGTGAGGCCCCTGCGGGATTTGGGAGGGGATGGGCGTGGTGGAAGATGGGAGACAGTGACCTTTGCATCCAACCCTCAATGGAGAGTAGGCTACAGAAATGCAGTCGGGGAGCACCGTCAAGACAAAAGCACAACCTGAGACCAGGTGTAGACGTGGGAGCCATGCAGGCACGGGGGCTCCGTGGCAAATGGACACAGGTTGCAGTTGAGGGTGTGAGGAGAAAGGAGTGGTGGTGAAACAAGTCTGTGAGGAGCTGAGCCTGCAAGAAGTGTCCTGGCTCAGTGCTCCCCAACTCTTCTGATGGAATCAGTCCATTTGCCTAAAATTCAGTGGTAAAGACCACGCCGAAGTCATGCTATCAAGTCGATTCCAGCTGATGTTGACGCCCATGTACGGTCCCTGGGGTTCTCCATGACCCTGACCTCCACTTTCTTCCAAAGTGCCTCTGGGTGGACGCCAATGCCAATCATCTGCTTACTAGCCAAGTTCTGCCACCCAGAGCAAAAGTGGTTGTGTGGGTACAAGTCCCCACCTACTCCCACCCCCTCCCACCACCCAGCCCCAGAGACCTGTTGTCTTCTACACCTTCGGCAACCCCAAACCAGCTGCTGCCATCAAGTTCATTCTAACTCAGAGGGACCCTGTAGGAGAGGGTAGAACTGTCCCTTTCAGTTTCCAAGATGGGAACTCTTTTTCTTTTTGGCAGTTTTATGGACATGTAATTCACATGCTCACACACTCCCATGATTCAATTCATTTTTAAAAAGAGCTGTGTAATCATCCCCACAATCTGTTTTATGAACCGAGACTATAGCTTCATGGGAGGAGAAACCCCCAAAGGTGGTCACACAGTGCCCATGGTTCTAGCTGGAGCCCGCTTGTGGAAATGCCTCATGGGCTCAGACCCATTGCTTCCACTGTTCTGGGAATCTTTCCAGTTTTGCCATTTTCTACAAGCTGATTAGAATGTGTCAGCATTGACACTTTCCTCCTGGTCCCAGAGAACCCTGCAATGCCAGGCTCTGTGTGTTTGGGCTGTTCTGTTGGTGTGCCCAGCAGCAATTTCTTGAGTGACTGCCCTGTGCCTCCTGCTGCTGCTCTGTGTATAGGGATGCTGTGGTCAACAAAGTGTGTGTGTGTGCGCGCGCACACACACACACACACACATACACACACCCTTAGGAGCTTCCCTTTCAGGAGGGAAGGACAGATAAATAGGGGACACGACAATTTCAGAAAGCAATGAGGGAAAGCGGGGTCATGGGTGAGGAATACGCAAGACTCCAGATGGATGGCGGCAACGGAGAAGCCAGCCTGAGGATGCACCAGGAGAGAGAGGGACAAGTGGACCAGGCAAGTGCCAACGCCAGGTGAGCAGGGCCAGAGTGAGAGCAAGAGAGTCTGGGGTGCAGGGGCCGGTGGATGTGAGATGTCAGGAGCGGCAAGCATTCCTGGGGGCCCATCAGGGAGGGGGGCAGGGGGGGGGCAGCTCATGGCCGGGCCGGGTACCAGTCTGAGAGCCATCAGCCAGCATCTGCTCTGCCCCACCGTTGCTGGCTCCCCGACAACGTCAAAGCCAGCACGTCGACTTTTATTTTTACAGCAATCTTTGTACCCAAACCACCGCGGCATTTTTAATAACAAACTGGCAGAGAGTCAGACATCTGTACTTGGAGGGGGAAAAAAAAAAGCCCAGGCCAAGTATTTCTAAATGTTTTATATTTACTTGTAACATTAGAATAAGCATGAGGTTGCTCTTTGCATAATCGGAACCATTCTCATTAGGGTTCACCAGATCTGGTCCTTCGTGGGCTTAGGTGGTGGTTTTCATTAGGCTAGTGACATTGATCTGACGGGAGTGAATCTCTCCTCGAACGCTTGTGGAAAAAGGGGGGGGGCGTTGAGGGAAGCCAGGGCAAGCCAAAGAAATAGTCCTGGGGAAGAGAGAGCCAACAGCTTGGGGCTGGGGTGCCAGGGAAAGCGCCTGGGCATGGGCGTCTAGCTGTGAGACTTTGGAACAGTCACCTCACCTCTCTGAGCTTCAGTTCTCCCATAGGCAAGATGGGGACGCAAACAGAACCTCCTCAAGGAAATAGGTATGGAAATAATGATCACTTAAACCCTATCAAGAGGTCACGAGGGTGGGAGGTAGGAAACAGGGGAGCGGACGTCAAGGGCCGAAATAGAAAGTAAATGTTTAGAAGACTACTGTGGGCAACCGATGTACAAATATGCTTGACACAACTGGTGTCTGGAGCATTAGAAGAGCTGTAAGAGCCCCCGATAAAATGATCTTTTCAAAAAGCAACAAGAAAAGGAAACAGGACCATCTCCTTGGAGGTTCTAATGAAATAACTCGGAGTCAAGGGGTCTGGTAGAAGGTGGTTTCCTGGTTGCCTTTCTCAAAAACCAGCATGCAGCATCCAAGACTAAGACACCCTACTGAAAACCTCACTTTCTTCACATTGATTCTGATGCATGGTGGCCCTGTAGGGCAGAGAGGGACTGCTCCTGGGGGCTTCTCAGTCTGTCCATGTTCAGGGAACCGAAAAGCCCCAATGTTCCCCTACAGAGCAGTGGATGCCTCTGCTTACTGCCCTGGTGGCTTGCAGCCAAAAACGTAATACATCACGCCCATTCATTGATGTCTTTTTCTGCTATGGTGCTGCTAAAGTTCACAGATTCAAACTCCAGGATGCTTCGTTAAGCTTGAAATACAGATCAATCAGGAAGACCCCCCTAGGAAATGGAGTGACATGGGCGGGGGGGGGGGGGGGGATTGGACCCAGCAATGGACCCAGACCTAAGGGTTGTGAGGATGACTCAGGATGGGACTGTATGCAGGGTCGCTGTGACGCAGAAGCTCACAGCAGCAGCAATAAATACCTCTATCCTCTGGGACACATGGCGGATCCTACAGGATGGTTTCTTGTTCATCGGACATTCAGGTCCCCTGGAATTGTAAGTGATGTGCACGTGACTACTGACTAAAAGGTCAGCAATCCAAGTCCACCCACAAGTGCCACGGAAGAAAGGACCCAGCAGGAACATGATCCTAGTATATGAAGGCACCCTGTGGAGTTCGGATCTGCTGTGGGACACCTGAGGTCACCTAGGGGCTGGACCACCGGCCAGGGTTGGAGTTTGATCTGAATTAGAAATCTGAGCTTCCTCTGGCAACCCTGTTCTAAACTTGGAGTGATTTTTAGGAACATTGAGAAAGAGGGATGTGGAGACTGACCTGGATAGATCCTCTGGTCGGGCACCTGCGTGACAGGCAGTTTTATGTACAGATAAAAGCTATGTCTGCCTCACGGAAGCCCTGGTGCCTACATAGGCCCCATCATACAGTCCCAAACCAAACCAAACTCACTGCCACCCAAGTCCACTCAAGCGCATAGTGACCCTATAAGAAGAGGTAGAACTGACAGCCCAGGCGGTTTTCTGAGACTGTAACTCTACAGGAGTAGAAAGCCTCGTATTCTCCCCATTGTGAGACAGCTGGTGGTTTCGAACTGCTAATCCTGTGATTCAGTAACCCAACACATAGCCACTGCACCCTCAGGGCTCATTGACAGAGAGGAAGTGCCCAATAAAGTTGCATCAAATGAGCAGTTGACAGGCCATTACCCTGTGTTACAAAATCAGCCTGATTTCTCAAGCATGTATATTTTAAACATGGGTTTCAACAGCTCCTTTCCCTGAGGTAGGTGAGACTAACACCTACCCATCATCCCACCCCGCCCCCCGGCTCCCCACTGACAGGATCAAACTGGCATGGGAAAGAGGGGTGCCCTCTGAGGTCTCGCTGTCTGCCTATACCAGACACCTGCTGCAGTTTGGGGGGCTCATCCTGTGTGAAGCACAGCTCGGGCCGTCCTGAGCCCGCCCCCAACCGCTGCTCATTCCGTGGGCAGATGTCACTCTGGCTCATTCCACCCGTGGTTCTCATTCGGAGAAAGAAAGACACAGCCAAGTTTAGTGTTCTTTTCTTTCACCCCCTTCCTTCTGGCCCAAAACGGGAGCCATCTGGGCTGGGGCCGGGGAGTGGGTGGGGGTCTAGGTCAGGTAAAGGCAGGTGGAGTCTCTCTGAGAGCCCCCTGGGCAGGCAAGTGTCTGCCTTCCCTGGGAAGTGGTGAGCTTGGAGGCTTTCCCCAGGAATCCGGGCTGGGCTTGTAAAGAAATGATCCCAACATCAAGAAAAGACGCCGGCCAGTAAATCCCTCGTTAGCTCATTTTCTATGACTTCTGAATGTGTTTTGAATTTTCTCTAAATTGAGATAATCATAAAAGGTTAAGATATTTAAACTGGGCTCCACCTGATCCCGGGCTTGATTTGTATGCTTAATTAGTTCCCGAACATATGGTTCAAGGCTTCTTATAAAAACAGGGTAATGACTCGAGGTATATTAGGATATTAGATCGAACGATGTTCAAGGGACATTCAGATCCATCTCAAAGGCCTTAACCTGCCCTTGATCTGCGCTGGGAGCCTTTGCTGACATCTGTTTCAAAGAGATATAAAAAAAAAAACACACACACACTTTCCAGTGGTCTCACGATAAAACAAAAACCCATACGGAGATAGATATCAGGCATTAACATACTTAGGAGTCAGTCTTGCCTGAGGAATGTGCGGCCCTAGAATATTACCACCACGGGGCAGGGAGGAGGGTGTCTCAGAGGGGGCTCAGAGCGAGAGGAGAGAGGGAATCGCGGAGCGCGCCTGCCCCGGCCCTCAGCTTAGTGTGGACAGAGGAGCTGGGGAGCCACCATGTCCCCAGGGCCCTTTGTCCTTTCATAGGCTTCTGGCCCTGATAATAAATCAGGTGCCCCTGCGTGCCAACACAATGCAGGCCCCCGAAATCGCACCCCCAGCTCCAGTCCAACCCTCCCTCCCTCCCTCCCCTGCACCTTGGAGTGAGGATTAAATGAGGCAGCACATTTAACACGCGGGCTGACAGAGAGTAAAGATCAAGAAAACACCATCTCTCAATGTCCATTCCCCCCCCCCACTGCACCCTAACCCCCCACCTTTGAAGACTTCTCCCCAGTGTTGCTTTTAGCTCCCATGGAATCAGGGACCTGTGAGCCAGGGGGCCTGTGGGTTTTTGTGGGTGTGTTAGACTGGGTTGACTAAGGAAGCAAATTCACTGATACTCATATGTGTGTGAGAAAGAACTTTATAATAAGAAGTAATTATGCATCAATAAAATATCCCAGTCCAGACCAAGTCCAGAAGTCCGCTCTAAGCCCATGAATTCCTCCTCAGTCTCACACAGCACAGGCAATGATACCGAATCTAGGGCGATCACAGGCCGGTGGGTGGACCGTCCTGAGGCTCCAATGGCAGTGGACGCATTTCCAGGGTTCTGGCTGCCATCAGCGTGGCTTGTCAATAGGAAGGTGAAGCAGAGAAAGGGCACGTGTCCTGCCTCCACGGTTTCTCCTGGTGGAAGTGACCTTGTGAGTTGCTTGGCAGGCTGGACTCCACCCCTACAGTCCTTTTATCAAGTTGACATGAAATGATGTGACTACCCCAGCGAGTGACTTTGGGAAGTGGATCACTAGCTGGGCTTTTCTTCTTGGTCCATCTGAGTCAGAAGCTCGGCTGCAGCTTGCTCTGCACCACAGCAGCACACACAGGTCCCCACAGCTGGAGGAGGGGCAGCTGCACTCCAGATGCCTTGAGCAGGATCCGAACCTTGGTCTCCTGTGTGGGATATGTCTACCACATGTCCACTGCTGCTCCCAGTAGGGGAAAGGGATTCCTCAGTCTCTGGTCTCATTGTGTGAGCACCCTCATCTCCACCCCACACCCCAAGGAACTTTTAAACATGCCCTTGCTCTGTGTGTAGCATGGCTTCCAGACAAGTCCTCTAGTTCCAGTTCCCAACCCTATTTCTGCCACAAAGTCCTTATCATGCAGGCGTGTTGGGCCATCCTGTTGGTGAGCACTTGGCCCACATATGAGATAGAAAGGTCCCAGTTAGACACAGCCACCTATGTCCCTGAGACAGGTGCCAGGAGGGATCAGGCTCATCTGTGTGGTTTTATTGTGGCATCGTGCTATCCAAATCCATCCTTCCACCCATGCACCCATCCCATCCCATCCACCCACACTCTCCATGCACCTGTGCGCTCATCCGTCTCTCTACACCTCTACCAAGTCATTCACCCACCCTCTACCTATCCATCCATCTCCTCCATCCATTCACCCACCCACCCACTGATCCCATCCATCCATTCACCCCCACATCCATCCACTCATCTACCCATCTACCCACCCAGTCACCATTGGAGCCCTGGCGGTGTGGTGGTTGCAAGCTGGGCTGCGATCCTCAAGGTCAGAAATTCAAAGTCACCAGCGACTCCATGGGAGAACGACGAGACAGTCTATGCCCATATAGAGGTCAGCAACTCACAGGGGCCAGTTCTACCCTGTCCTATAAGGTCGCCAAGAGTCAGCATCAACTCGATGGCAGTGAGGTGAGTGAGTGGGTGAGTGTGACCCATCATCTATCCGCCCATCCATCAAATGCTCATGAAGCACTATTGAGTTGGGGGACAGGGCTAGGAAGCATTATGGGAGAAACAGATGTGAGTCAGGGAAGGGCCTGCTCCCCAGCATCCACAATCTAAGGAGACAGATAGGCAGACAGGAAGCCGTGGATTAAAAGATGAACAGAAAGCCATCATCTCAGGAAGAGCAACAGAGCAGGCGCCTGAGGATGGGGCTTGGCAGAAGGCTGGGCTTTGGGGGTGGGGGTGCTGTGCCCATTGAAGCAATGACAGCTGAGGGAGAGAACGCTGTCTGAGCGAGGGAATGGCTTGATCAAGAGCCTGGGCCATGGGCAGATAACCCAATAAGCAGGTGAGTATGGACCCACTTACCAAATTGGCAAAAACATGTGAGGCTTCAGATTAATCAATAAACTCCAGTAAACCTGTGCTTACCTTGTGCACTGGGCGTTCCATCCCTGTCAGAGATGGTCGATGTGAAAAAGAGACTTCAATGCTGCAGACAAGGGCTGTGGGCTCGGGAGAGAGACAGATGCCCACCAGACCTAGGAGACTCTTGGACATGGTGGAAAATGTGTGATTGTTGACTACAGATTCCTAAGTGCAGATAAACCCATGCTTACCTTGCTTACTGGGCAGTCAGACTCTGGGTGTGGTCCAGGCTACAGACAGCTTACGTCTCCTTGCCCTCCTCCGTCTTTCAAACAGTCTTGTCAAGTTGATAAACCCAATGATGTCCACTCTATGGATGAGAGCACCCAGGGTCATGGAGACTGCCTTCCGATCCCAGGGTTTCACAGCTCAGATCACTCTGATCTGGTGGACTCCAGGCTTGGACTTCCCAGAACATGAAGATGAACATTGAAGACGAACGTCAGATGGCAGAAGGTCTTGCCGGAAAGGCCGGGGAGTGGCTCTCTCCTCTGCACTCACTGAGGGCCCATGAGGCCATGGAGCAGGCTTGGAAGGTCCATCTGGCGGCTGTCAGCAGGGGCAGTCAGAGCAAAGGGCCTGGGGCAGGAAGCCTTGGGAGAAAGCTGTGGCCGCTCCCCAGGGGCTGGTGAAGCCACCTGGGCTGGGAACCAAGAAAAGCCAAGGAGGATCAGACAGAAAGAGCAATTCGGGAGTGGGCAGGAGATTCCTGGACAGTGAAAAGGGGTCTGGGGCCCCCCATCAGGTCATCAGAGGGCTCCCCAAGGTCCTCCTCACAGAGCTGAGACTTTCGCTCTGGTCTAAAGTGGCCACGCAGCATCAGTCACCGTTACGTAGCCCCTTTTACTCAAACCTCCCAGCCGCCCAGCCGCCATTGAGTCCCTTCTGGCTCACAGCCATCCTCTAGCGCAAAGTGGAACTGGCCTGGTGGTTTCCCAGACTGTCCACTCCTGACAGTCGGGAGTGGAATGCTTCATCATTCTCCTGAAACATCCGCCTTTGTGGCTAGCAGCGTGACACACAAGCACTCACTAATACCATCAGGGTCCCTATCATGTGAAAGGCGACAATGGTGTCCCTGCTACAGATGAGCCAGCTGTTCTTCTGGAGGAACACAATGCAGGTTGGACCTGCGATGTGAACACAGAGGCTGGACTCCATAGCCTCTCTGCGTGGGGTCGTGCATGCTGCTCAGATGGCTAAGGGAGGGTGGCACACTTCCTCTGCCTGCCAAAGTGCCAATGCCTCGCTAGATAACTGCCCCAGCTGGCCCGAAGCTCTCCTGCGCTTCCTCATCACCACCCCCACCCCTTCCCGGGCCCCTGAGGAGTCCCCCTGCCTGCTGCAGCTCAGCAGGAGACCAGATCTGAGCGGAGATACAAGGGGAGCTGTAGCAGCGGGAGACCTCAGAGTGGGCCCAGGCAAGAGGGACTGAGATCAAAGCCGCGGGGGGGGGGGGGGGGGGGGGGGGGAGGGGAGGGCGGGGTGGCAGAGCCACAGGGAACAGAGCCCGGCAGGGGCATGGCTGGTCCCATCTGATTTCTACAGCGGCTACTTTGAAGGTCTGGGACACCCCACAGCCAGCCTTACCAGAACCCCCTTTTTACTAGAATCCCTGAGACAAGGGCTGGGAACTGGGGAGGGGTGGTGGTGGTGGTGGTGGCTTGAGTACATTCAAATTCTCTCTCAGCCCCCAGTGCCCTCTGCTCCTGGAAGTGTCCGAGACCCTGCTTCTTGTGGGTCTCATCACAGCCCATGGTTCCTGCTGCTGTCTTCTTCCAGCTTAGTGGCGAAGGTCTGTGTCCTCCTCTGTGGCTCTGGTCACAGCACAGTGTCTCTATGCGTCCTTCCTTAACCTCAAGGGCATCCAGAGACCATTCTGACTCATGCGACCGCCATAGGACAGAATGCTGTAGGTTTCTTTATGGGAGCAGGTAGCCTCACCTTTCTCCCTCAGAGCAGCTGGTGGGTTTGAACCGCAGGCCTTGTGGTGAACAGCCCAACTTGTAGCCCACGAGGGAGTCTACGCACACAGCAGAGCTCCCCAAACTCCTGGCAGTCCACCTGATGGACAGGCACAGAGCTCTGTCGCCCCCTTCAGTCATGTGAGGGGGTGATTGAAGGCATTTCTGGAGAGAGGCAGGGGCACCCAGCATGAAAGAACCCTGTCCAGAGGGTCTCTCTGGCTGTCCCCTTGCTTTCTGGAGTGACCGAAGGCCCATTACATCACCTGTCTCCCCAGCCGTCACTAGAGAATGGTAGTTGCTGGTGTGATAGCTGTCATTGCATTGCTTTTTGAAGGGGGCGACCCCATGTCCAGCAGAAGGAAAGACTGTCGGTGCTGTGTCCTCCATGAGACCACTGTCAGATGGTCACTGTGATCCACAGAGCTGGTCTTCGCGGGCCGAGGGTGAGAAGCATATCACCAGACCTTTCTTCCTCACCTGTCTCCAACAAGCAGTTCTGACGAAACCCAGGCAGCACAGACTCACTGTGCAAGTCCACTGATGGGCTGACTGAGACAGGGGTGGCCAGTCTCAAGTCTGGGTCTCCTGCCCAGGAAGCGATATTCCTACCATTGAGGTTCTGCAGAGCTCGGAACTGCAGGGGCACACCAATCTCCCGCATTCTTCTCTGTGCTCCTTGACAAGCGAGCCCAGCCGAACTCAACTAGCTGCCCGTGAGTCCATTCCGACTCATTGGGACCCTGTAGGACAGGCTAGAACTGCCCCTGTGGCCTTGGTGAGGGTCACTCTTCTTGAGAGCAGAAAGATGTCATCTTTGTCCCAAAGGGTGCATGGTGGGGTTTGAACTGCTGACTTGCACCAAGGCTCCAGAGCAAAGCCTGGTTTGGCATCTCCATTGATTGGACACCTGCAGGCAGACCCTAACTCTGGCCTCACCTGCCCTTCAGCACATCCCACCTGTTGATACGTGGGCTCCTGTGCTGGGAGGCGACCTCTAGATAACCAGGAGCTAGCCCTTGCCTCCACGTCTCTGATTATGTCTTCAGGGCTCATACCAGTGCCTGGCCTGGGACAGGTATTCAACAATGATTTGTTGAAGGAATGAGTGGCCTGTGAGCATATTTCTGCATCATGATATTCTACCCAAACCCGGTTAACAATAGTCTGAAGTGCGGGTGTGTGAAGATCTCTGAAGCCGCCCTCTTCTGTGGGCCATGAATACGTTTCGCTGTTACTCACCAGCCCCCTAAGTCATCCAGGGAGTCCCCTTTGTTTCTGCATGCACCTTGCATCTCCTCAGGGGGAGTATGATCACTCCATGGGGGCAGGGACCTTCCCTGTGTGGGTGCCCAAGTCCCCAGTGTTGGGTCACAGCCTGGCACTCAGAGGCTGTCACTTATTCAATAAAGACCGTCCCTCGGGCCCTGAAAGCACTTTAAGGTATTTGGTTACAACTTCCTGTGTGGCTGGACACCCTCAAGTCAATCCCTGCGCACGGTGACACAGGTGACAGGATGGAACTGCCCAGTGCGTTTGGTGACTGTCATCTTCCTGCCCATGTGTGACCAACTTTGAAACCACCTTCCCAATGTTGTTTTTCTGGTAAGGAAAGGACACATAAGCTACATGTATTGCTTCCCTGCACTGAAAAGTTCATTCTACATTGGAATGACCAGATTTTAAGCAGGACATCATTGACAATGGGATGGGGTGGGTTTGTGATTAAAAATTTGATCTATATGGAGCAACAAAAATTTTTCATAGAACACAAAAATAGTATTGTAATATATTTATTTTAATTTTAAAATGCCACGGGACATGGGACAAATGTTAAAAAGCAGGATGTCTGGTCACCTTATCCTACATACTTACCTGGCCGGGAGATACCATGATCACGAAGGTGGTTTTCCTAAGGCCAGGCTTCTCCATTG
Source organism: Nesogale talazaci (assembly GCA_004026705.1). NCBI lineage: Eukaryota > Metazoa > Chordata > Mammalia > Afrosoricida > Tenrecidae > Nesogale > Nesogale talazaci. The sequence continues at coordinate 67,735 of PVJH01007176.1, read as the reverse complement.
TACTCTGGATGTGCTGACCCCTGCAATTTCCCCAAATGTGGAAAACTCGTCTGCATAATTTGTGGTAGTGGGGGACTGCGTTCAAGCTCTCCCCTGTATAAAAAAAAAATAAATGAAATAAATGAAAAGTCCATTCTAGCTGCAGTCCCTCTGGGCACATCGCTTCTGACCATCCCAGGAAGACTCCCAACCATGCAAAGCATCCGTAGGCCCACATTTCCCCTGGCTGGCCTTGACAGCACCACTTCCTTCAACCATGGAGTCTGTTCTGACCCACAGTGTCATCCTGTGTCACTGCAGAACTGTGTCTCGTGTGCAGCAATGACCAAAGTGTCAGAAGTCCATTTCCAGAAGATGCCCCAGCACCCCCAGAAGAATGTTTGCAGGGACTGGCACCTGGGAGCCCAGGGCTGGCACATCTTCACTCTTGTTAAGACTTCGGACTGGAGAAACTCTGAGCCTCCATCGCCATCCATCTCCCCTCCACAATGATTTCAGCCCAGTGGAGGAGGATGGGACAGCTTCCCACAGGATCATATCCAAGTCTGGCTTCCCATCAGCTGGGGCACTGGACAAGAGGCTAGGCATGGGAACCACTCCACTGACTGTGCACAGCAAGTGTAGATGAGGTTGGGACCCTCCTGGCTGCCAGGGAGATCTGGAAGGGCCCCTGGGGATGTCCCCTCCAAGAGCAGCTGTGCACTGCCGGGCACGTGGGCAGCTGACTGAGCATGATTTCACAGTCAGCTCATAACAGCTCTGCTGAGCTGCCCAAGTGGGGATGGCAGCTCGGTGAGGAACTTCTTCACTCCAACGGCTTCTCAGGGGCAGAGTCTCTCTGATTCCAAGGCCTCTTTCAAGAGGAAAAGGTTTGAAGTCAAACCTTCCTGTCTGAGATCGGCCAGCTAGATGGGGTGGGGAGGCTAGTCACCCACGCCAGGCTCCATCAGAGATGCAGATGGGCCATGGGCTGGGATGAGGAGTCCAGAAGTTAGGAGAGTGGCCACCACATACAGATGGCCAGGCTGTGCACTGCCAAGGGCACTCCAGCCTAAGGGGCACAGTCACATTTAGGACATCGTAGATTTGCATATTCCTGACGTATCGCTGGTTGAGGATCAGAAGCCCTGGTGGCACAGAGGGCTAAAGGCTGGTCTGGAAAGGTCACCACTTCAGTGCAGACTCTTTGACACCTTGCCTCTATACTGTCCCCTCAAGCCCCTGAAGCTTGGAGTTCTAGAACCCAGTAGAATGATGATGGTGCGCACACTGGGTGTGAAGGCTCCACCAGCCTCGTGCTGAGTGCATTGTAATTTCATTTGCCCCCAACAACCCCTTGAGCCAGGAACCTCCTTCCCTCCTTGCAGATGGAGAAACTGAGGCAGATGGGGAACTGGCATAAATCCTTTACCCTTTTTCTTTTATCTAGATGTCTCTAGATGACACAATACTCACCAGTTGTCAACATCTATCTCCCCCTGTCATTGTCACCACATCCACTCAACATAGTAGATCAGCACAGTATGGAAAACCCACCACAGTCAGGTAGGCCTTTCCCCCAACCACCTTGCTAAGATATGATTCATACACCAGGCTATCCATCCGTTTGAAATGGACCTGCAGTGGTTTCTAGTCCATCCACGGAGTTGCAAAATCTCTACCACAGTTCCTTCTGGAACATTTTCATCAATTAAAAACAAAAACAAAAACCACCATCCCCTTCAGCTATCCACGTCCTCCTCCCTGCTCCACCCCCAACCCTAGGCAACCCCAAATTTACGCTCTGCCTCTAGGGACCTTCCCATTCAGGACAGGTCCCATCCCTGGAGTCAGACAACACGTGGTCCTTCAGGCCTGGCTTCTTTCACTCATCCTCATGTTTCTAAGCTCCATCCATGTCGTAGCATGTAAGTAGCATGTACCCGGGTCTCATGCCTTTGTGTGACTGACTGGTGTGAACTCCTCTGGCGATGCTGGATTTTGGTCATCCACTCAGCTGCTGGTGGGCATTGGGGGGGCGGAGGGGGGGAATGGTGGGCTTCTCCTTGGTGCCCACCCCCGGCCGGCCCCTGTTGCAAATGGCAGACCTCACTGAATCCTCACACGGACCTCTGTGAGGAGATCACACTGTGAGTGACTCCCTGACCGTGGTGGTCAGGCGTGTGCTTGGACTTCCCTAGACTGACCTTTCCCGCCTTTGAGAAGCCTCTAGGGCAGAAGCTCATTCCCACCTGAGCTCACCCATTTCTCTCCTACCGGAGCATCCTGTGGCTCCTCCTCTCCCCCCCTCCTCCCCCGCCTCCCATCTCTGACTACCTTCTCTGGCCTGCGCATCATGCTACTGCCCCCCTTAGCCAGGACTCATTCCGGAAAACCCCATCCACAAATACAGACAAACATGAGTCTTCCACAAATGATGTTTAGTCAACAAACTCTCTCACAGGGTGCTATTTGAACCCTGTAAAAACCTCATTATCGGGGACCTCGCTAATTCAATATTTGTGATCTTTTCAAGAAGCTGCGCTGGGCTAGTGCCCAGCTGAGCGAGCAAACTTTTCTTCCTAGGAAGCGCACATTCGCAGAGCAAACAGGGCTGTCAGAGGCCTGTTTAAACAAGGTGTGTTCAAGTCTCCTCCAAAACAGCAGAAACACCTGAAGGCGACCCAGTCGCTGAGAGGCAAGTTTGACCAATCCTTATCTGTTTGGAAAGAGCTTCTCCGACGGCTCGCAGGGCAGCCTCCCTCGACCAGCTCTGTGCTGATCAGGCGGGCACACATGATCTCAGTATACCCACCCACCCCCCTACCGTGGCTGCCTCCCTTTAAACTCGGTGGCACGTCACCTCGTCCCTGATTCTCTGAGCCACCGTCCCTGATTCTCTGAGCCACCGTGCTGGGCTGAAGCCAGTCGAGGAGCCCTTCGGATCAGGAAGGCACCGTCAAGCTGTGGTCTGGAGGACTCTACAATACCTGGGAGGCTCCACTCTGCCTCTCACAAACCCCGTTGCCGGCTGGTGTCTGGGAACCGGGGTGAAGGCCCCACAACTAAGACAAGCCTCCAGTACCTTCAGCCTCCTGACACTGGGGCCTTTGATCCGGGTACTTCCTGTGAGCAGGGGAGGGAGAGGTGGCAGAGGCTGGAGGGAGAGGCACTGGAGGTCCCAGTGTTTCCAAAGTGAAGCCTTCCACTTCCTGCTGGAAGCTCACACCTTGGATTGAAAGGTGGGCTCAGACTGCTTCCCTTCTCCCTTGGGGGGAGGGGACCTAATGGATTTTAAGTTGCTTTTGTTAAGAGTTGCCACAGAGTTGAAGCAGACACATGTCCATCCCCCTACTCCATGAGCTTGGTAAGCTGTGATCACCAGGCCTCTCTTCCTAAGTGCCCCTGGATGGTTGGGACAACCACCGTACGGGTCTGGCAGTCTAGTGCTTGGCCATCTGTGCCACCGGCGACACCGATTCATAAATCATGAAGGAGTTCCCATCTTCTGCCGTCTGCCCAGCGATGTCTTTCGCCCTGTCTGGCTGCCGTGTAGTGGCAACAACAGTCTCTGGGGAAGGGGCTGATGAGAACAGAGACCCAGCAGAACACTGAGCCTTATGACCCACCTGACTTGGCTTTCACTAGCTACCCTGGTGTGGATGCCAGGAATACTGGGCAGAGAAGCCAGGGATCTGCTGCTCCTAACTTTCTTCAGAGCCCTCCTTTCCTTATCCGCAGAATGGACCTGTCCACTGGAAGCAAACAACGTTCAACTCCTGCTAATGCTGATAGATGAGCAGAGGCTGCCCAGAGAGGACTGGGATCCATGAGTCATGTCTGCTGTGAGCAAGGGACAGGGAGGAGTGGCGTGTTTGTGAGCCATGTAGTTTCCACTGGCAGCATTGATATCCCAAGGCCTCCTGGGCTTCTCCGACAGCTGGCAGGGCAGCTCTCTATGAACCTGTGGTTCTTCCTGCCTTCTCTGAGGACCTCTTTCGCAGGGTGCTTCATCTGTCAGAACTTGACAATGATCTGCCAACAGCTCTTTGTAGAGCTGGGCCATGGGAGCCTGCTAGGAACAGACTAAACCCAGAGGAGGCCAGCTCTTTTTGAGGGTAGATAGACAGATCACTGATAGATGGATGCATTCATGGGTGGGTGGATGGAAGGAAGGAAGGAAGGATGGGAAGGAGGGAGGGAGGGAGCTTGGTTGACCAGCCTGTGGCTGTGAACACCACCCTGACCCATGATATCCATCTGCAGGCCAGAAAGAAATCCTGTCCCACCATGCCGCATTCTCACAGTCACCACCCTGTAAGAGCTCAGGCTTCTTTCTATTGTGCCAAGTCCTCTTGCTGAGGGGCTTCCTCTTCCCCACCTCTCTAGGGGCTAGAAAGAAGCTCTAAGACCAGCTCTGTCAAGACTGGACCAAAGGTCACTGTGGGGAACCCCTCCAAGGTCACCTGACATGAGACCATCCGGGCACCAGCTCTCTGAGAAGGGTATAGGGATGGTGGGCAGTGCCCTCTCCAGAGGACTCAGAGCCACGACCTGCTGGTGATGGGCTGGTCTCCCTGTCTGCAAAGCAGAAGTGAGCAGCAGTTCCTCTCCCCAGGGGGTCCTTGTGAGGTTGCTGTGAGACCAAGTAAGCTCGCGTTCAACTCGGTGTCTGCCACCAGGTCCCCCATAACACCCCTTCCTGAGAGGGACCCCGTGACTGCCCTGTCATTTTCTAGGACCTCTTTTTGGGGGCATGGGGGCCTGAGGATATGAAATCGATTCTAAACCCAGCCCTCTCAGGGACAGGGCAGGAGCCTGTGGTCTCAATCCCTTACCCCCACCCCACCCCTGAGGCCCAGTGTCCCTCAGCTCCAACAACATGATGAGTCATTTTTCATTCCCGAAATGTCTGCCCACGGGTGGGTGCGTGTGTGAGTGCGAGCGTGTGCTTCAGAAGAGGGGGGAATCCACGGGGCTCTCTCTTCTGACCGAATTAATCAAATAAATCTCCTGTAAGCGGCTGCCAAATGAGTCCCAGATGGCCCCTGCCCCTTTACAGGTTGCAGAATGCACCCGGCACCGTTCTCATCATTTATCAGAGGGGGAAAGATGCCCTCGTGCGCGCCTGCCCCCTCACGGCAGTCAGCAGGACCAGTCTGTTTTCCAAGGGCCCGAGATGCCTTTGTGAAAATCTGTGTACCAACGGGTGGGGCCGAGCAGAGATTCTCTTGCCAAGTTCCAGCCCCCGGCCCAGCAAAGGTGCCCTGGCTGGGGAGAGCGTTTATAAAACCACATTTAATAAAAGAGAGTGTTATATTAAGTATGTTTGCTGGTGTATTTAAGCATATGGTTTCCATATCAGGCGTAAAGATGGCAAACACATGCTTTACCTTCTCGCTAACCTTGCCGAGAGACGTCCTTTCTAGGGGGTGATGGGATGGGAGGGTGTGTGTGTGTGTGTGTGTGTGTGTGTGTGTGTGCGTGCGCGCGCCGTTTCTGTGTCTGCTTTTTCCTCACATGGAAAAGCATGGAGGAATGTTCGGGGAACATGTGAAGACCCTGCATTGGTCATGCATGTAATTAACCCAAGTAAACTTTGCTTACTTTCTTCAAAGGGCCCGGTTCTCCCAGCCTGCTCCCAGGGCTGGGAGCTAGTGGACAGGAAAACGTGAATCAACAACTTTTGCTCAAGCAAGCTTGAGCTCCTGAGTTTGGAAGATGGCCGTCTGGCCTTGGGTCCATGTGAGTCCCTGGCTACCGGCAGGCCACCCAGCTCCAGCGGATTCCTGCCCAAGTGATCCTTTTTTGGTATTTGGGTTGAGTTGGGGGTTTTTCTTAGAGATGATTGGCGGTGGTCCCAAAGGCATGGCATCCTGGAAAAGCAGCTGGGAGAAACCTCCACAGCCCAGAGCCTTGAGAGGCCCCCCAAGCATCTTCTAACTCTGGACATAGTCCCCGAAGACAAAATGCCGAGCTGGGAAGGGGAGTTGGGTGACAGCATCTGCAGTGAGCGCCACCCCCCACCCCCCGCCCCATCCCCCATCCCCCACCAGTCCAAGCAGATTTGCCTGAGCCAGTTATAAATCTACTGGTACCATTTCTTTTTCGTCACTTGCCTAATCCCGTGCCCTTCGTTTCATGTGCTGTAATTATTAACATCTGCTTTCGGAGCCTGGCCTGAGCGGAGTTTGCAAAGGCAGTTTTCAGGCCAGAACAATGGTGACAGCTGTTTCATTTAGCCTCGGGCAAGCACTTCCTGTTCAGTCTACATCTGCCCTCCTGTGTCCAATTTCGGTTGCAGGGTCTTGTGTTTTGTTTTCTTTTTTTTTTCTCCCTCCTCCCTTCATCTGACCTTACTATATGTTTAAGAACAATTTCTAACTTAACACTCCAGCTTGGATTTCTAGCACATATGCTTATTAGATCGGCGACAGGCAGAGAGAGAGAGAGAGAGAGAGAGAGAGAGAGAGAGAGAGAGGAGAAAGCCCAATTGTGTCCAGCAATGGAGGCAGAGAGGAGGCTGACTTGAGGTCCAGGAGCCAGGCTGGAAGGAAATTCCTGGGAGTTGAAGCTGAGACCTGGGATGCTCTCTCTAGAACAGAAACACAGGAAAGATGGACTTAGCCTGTGAGTTCCCAGGCCTGCTGACATCCTCGTGGCTCACACGGTCTGCGGACAGCTGCCGCCGCCACCACCTTTAGGATCTGATGAGGAGAATTCCCCAGGAAGCTCATGACCAAGGCATCAGCCAAGCAGGGGTAGCAGTTGGACAGACCGCAAGCAGATACAAGGAAAAGCAAACACCACATTGGAAGAGGACTGGCAGGAGTAAAATGGATACGATATTATACATTTACATACAATATAGCGTCCTTTCCAATTTCGACTTGCCCTCTGGTAGGGCCTGTCCATGGACCACATAAGAATGTACCAGCAGCACTGTCATCACGTACTTGCAGAGTCTCTGGTCCTCTGCAGAGTGAACGAAGAAGCATCATCAGATTGAGTCACCCTGTGTATCAAGCTCATCAGTACCGTTCAGGCTCCTATTGGTTCCTACCAGTAACTCAGTGAACCATGAAGATGAAGCATCCAAGGACAGAAAGCAATGGAGTGTGCAAGTTTGTAAGTATTATTTCAAGACGAGAATATTCGAGATCTGCAAAGGGCCTATCCACAGACACCTGGAAAGCAAGGTGCCATCCTCCATAGGTTTGGTGTTCTTCAAACCTTCATTCATGTTCACATGTAAATTTTGTGTTGATGTCCCAGTCCCATTTACAAATGGTATTTCATAAATGGTATTTCTTTTCAAATATTCTAATGTACTGGCTTTCAAAGAACCACATGTCAAAAGTGACTGTAATATATATCCAGATAAAATTAAATATTACGTGGAGCACAAAAGTGAAAACTTGCAGAAAATAAAAAGAAAAGGGCTTGTGAATTACTAAAGACAAACCCCAAATTAGCATCCTTTTTAAAATGCAACGAATCCGAAGAAATGCTTACATTTGTCAGGTAGAAGACATTGTATCAGTCCTGCTGGTGCTGATGCTACCAATACAAATAAAACAGAATTTGTTCTAAATTCTGCATCCATGTTTGCTGTAGCAAATATATGTACTTGTATTTTAGACTCTGAATTGTCCCACCTGCAGATCCTATAGACAATGAAGATATAGACTCTGCTTGGTAAATTTCTCCTCCCCAATGATATAAAGTATTGGATTGAGGGCCAAATAATATTACCCTCATAGTGGGCCATTTGAAAATTTGTGTCAAAAATATATATTTTCAGGGTGCAAAGCTAATGGTGAAAGTGACAAGTGGGAGTGGTCAGGATATAATAGCCACTACAGTGTCCATGAGTCAGCTCTGTATATTGTTTCATTTGCAAACTATTCATCCCTAAGTCATTTCATTCTTGATTTGCTGGTGGATTTAATGAGATGTGCAATTCAAATATAAATGATAAGTATGAAAGCAGTTCAACTCACAAATAATATGAATTGTCATATTTAAACCTCATTTTAACTTAACTCATGAGCTGGAAACATAAATTAATGAAGAATATTAGTATTAAAAAGCCATTTGAATATATTCCCTTTATAATGACATCATGGCTGTCATTATAACCATTTTTGAAAGTGGATCGCCATTTCCAAGAAGAAAATAACCGATCAGACTTGATCAGGTGTTGATTTTATTAGTTTTGTACCCACTGCTTTGGACATCTACAATGGTCACTCTTCCTTCTGTTGCCATATTTTGACACGTGACCTGCTAAAAATGGATCAAACTGAACAATAAGTTCAAGTATACAGCCCCAAATTTCCATTTTGTGGGCACTTTCTTTTAGCATGGAGTGAATGTGTCATTTTCATACCACATGTGCTGCTGTATCTCCACTTAATTGTGCAGGTGACGGTGCAGGAGAGTGTTGTCCAGAGCAGTTGCCCTCCCCCCCACCCCACCAGCCATTGTGCCCTACAGTTTTCACCACCTCTACTCACTGAAGGGCAGTTCTTAGGATCTACTTGGGTAATGACAGAGTCTTAAAATGTCTTTTCGATGCACACTGGGAAGTCCTGCCACAGCAATGAGCACAGACATGGAATCAGAGGCTCATATTCTAGATGCCTTAAGATATTGCCGAAGACAAGCCACACCACGGAGATCGTAAAAGATCACTCAATATCACTAGCACAAATATCACTAACAAAGTGCAAATACGAGAGCGCGTGTTTCTGATGGACATGTGGAACAATGAATGTACCGCAGCATTTTCATCAGGTGAGTCAAGTTCTCCAAGATTCAGGGGTAAACTCAATGGCACACAGGACCTTGAGCAATGATTAATAGGGTGTTTACAGAATTTAAGAGAATATTTTTTTGGGGGGAGGGCATCGCTGCCCTCAGGTGGTGGGAGTAGGAGGCCCAGCCTTTGCTCCGTGGAGCTGGAATCGAACCTCCATCCCAGTGGGCCGCAGTCCCGCGCACAACCACTACGCCACCGGGGCTCAGCCCTAAGAGAAGATTTTGAAACACAACAAAACCGTATACTTCCAAATATTATTACCAAGCACTCCACCCTTGCAGGGGCACAAGGAAGAAACAAACCAATGACAGACGTGCTCTAATATAACATCATCAGCGACACATGGTTTTTTTGTGTGAAAAGAAGGGCAGACATCTATGAAACAGTTTCTAATAGAGTTTCCTTTTTAACACTTGGTGGTGAACACGTGAAATACTTAAGAAAGCAATCAGTGCGGATTTCTCCTGCTGATGGCCTCTTAGCTGCGAGATCAACTGTTCAAACCCATCAGCTGCTCTGTGGGAGAAAGGTGAGATGGCGTGCAACTGCAAAGGTGTCCAGTCTCGGAAACGAAGGGAAAGTTCCGCTTTGTCGCTTGGAGTCTCTGTGCGTCAGCATCAGCTCCCTGGCCACAGGTTTTGTAGTTCTGATTGATCACAATGCGTTAAGGGCAAACCTTAAGGCGGAGTGTGAACCTGTCCTTCTTTCATGAGAACTGGGTTCACAAATTCAGGAAAGACGCCTTTTACTCAGTCAGCACGGGTGCTTCCCTAATAGAAGATCAAATACAGTGAGAATTTTCCAACGTTGAAATCGTCTCTTGCATATTCTCAGCTTTCATGACCCCACACTGAACAAAACGGCACCATCCACACTGCACATTCCCATTCCTAAAGAGATGCAGAAACACAAACTCAATTCGTTGTCATTATATATGGAAGTAGATCTTGTTTGACCCCTTAGTGGTAGTGAAATCCTTGAGGAATTTGCAAGAGCAAATGATAGAACAAAACTTTTTTTTGTTTTTGTTTTTTTGTGGCATCACTGCCCTGGTGGGAGTAGGAACCCCAGCTTGCTCCTGGAGAGCAGCTGCTGGATTTGAACCATCAACCCTGTGGGCCGCAGTCCTGCACATAACCACTATGGCACTAGGGCTCAGCCTGAAACTCTTCTTTTAAAAAAAAAACTATAGCCTGTTAGAGATGAAAGCTGTATCTAGAAAACAAGAGTCATTTGTTCTGCTTGTTTTCTGTGAGGCAAAAGTGATAACCACTGCATGACAGAAACCCTGTTTTCTATTGTTTTCTGATCATCCAATTTTCCCTTATGATTTTTTGTTTGTTCATGTATAATGATCATGTGAAATAAACATTACAATGAACCCCTTCAGAGCAATGCTGACAAAGGTCAACTTTCCATTGTGGGCGATCACGGACCTCACAGTGACTGCAGAAACAACCAAGTTCACACAGACTCTGTGGTGGAAACTGTGGGTTGTTCTTTTGCCGAAAATACGATAAAAAATCTTGCTACCCAGCATATGCCATCTTTTCATTTCACAACCGCAAAGAGTTGGAAACAACCTAAATTTCCATTGACATCAAGTGAACTAGTTGGCATTCATGTACTTTGGTGTCAATTTCATGATTAGAAGTGTAGGGGTGGAATCTAGCCTGTCGATCTGGAGATAGCCAATGAGACCTCTGTATGGGCATGACTTTCTTCTGAGAATTCTGGGAACTCTTTCAGTATTTCCCATTGGAGGTGAAAGACTTATAACTCAGTCCCTCAGAGATGCACTACTGACAAGACTCAAGGTTGAGTCTCTTGGAGACGCTCTACTGACAAGACAAGATGGCAGCATGCTGATAGACCCTGAGTCCTAGAAGCTGGAGGAGAAGCTTAGCCTGACGGAACCAGATCTCTGGGGTTGTAAAAGCCACGTGGAGACTCCTGCCAGCGCTGAGATGCTTCTACTGCCATGAAATACATAAGACTCTGCACCCACTGCACCCACTGGCCTGTTATTATCCTGGCATCATGTGCTTAGTGAGTCTTTATGGACTGGTATTGGACATATGGGCGAATATCAGATTTGTGGGCTTGGACTGAACTGGGTTGGGATGCTTTCTCAATGTTCCATTCCTCTTGTACATAAACCTCTTCCTTGTATCCATATGCATGTTGATGAATTTGTTTCTCTAGTCTACCTGGACTAGCACAATTAATAAACTCTGGCACATACACACAGCGGAGTACTGCACATCACTAAAAAGCACTGATGGTCACATGAAGCACATCCTTTCATGGGACGAGTTAGAGAAAAGTACGCTAAGCAAAGTCAGCCAATCACAAAAGGAAGAAGTATGACATGAGTCCCCTGAGGTGAGCATAATCAGCACAGTAGGAAGAAAAGTCATTTACCTCACACTGTGCAGGTTGAGGTACAGGTAGTTGCGTGGAGGTCAGACCAAACCCGAGGAGGTCAGCAGGCACAGGAGCAGTCAGAAGGTACTGTGGGGCAGGTCAACCCCGGTGCCAGGTGCACAGAGAAGGCAGGCACCAACCTGGAAGCCATCCCTAGCTTGCGGCCCTCGTCTGGAGTCTGGAGGGAGCAGAGAGCCTGATCCCAGGCGGGGAAAGCGTCTCGAGGTACTGGCCCTCCTTAACATTCTTCAAGGGGCAGGGGGTCACATCTTGGAAGCACTGATAGTTGGAATGAGGTAGGGTCAGAGTCCCTCCAGCCTGTGTCTTTCCAGCACCCATCAACCCCAGCCCCACCCCCACCCCCACTTCCTCCCTTCCCTTCCTTCTCCTTCTCACTCACTCCTTTTCTTCTTAAAGTTAATTGCAACTTTTTTCCTCGGCACCCTGATCTGGATAAGCCACATCTCATTAGAGAAGATTTAGCGGGAGCCGAAGGCGGCTGGAGAAGGAATCCCTCAACAGAGAAAAGATTTGGGTGTAATTGCCCGCTCCTGCCATGCTCACCACCCCTCTTCCATTCCTGTCCTCATCAACCTGCAAAGCAGGTGACATCTCACGGCAGGGTGTCCATGTGTCTGCTGTGGCTGGACTGGGCAACGGGGGTGGACAGGGTGTCTGCATGGAGAGCTATGGTGTTAGGGTGTAGGAGTGAAGTGGTTTGGTTTGCGGTGGGGGTGTATGGATGTGTATGAAGCAGTTTGGATGGGGTGAAGCTCTTGGACGTGTGTGTTGCGTTAGTGATTAGTTATTGAGGAATGTGTAAGGGGTGTATTTTGCCTTGGTTGTTGGGATGTGGTTGTAGGAGACCTTCGGTGGTTTTTTTATGTATATGAAGCCCTTTGATGATGGGGTGTGGATGTGGGTGAAGCCATTTTAATGATTGTGTGTGTGTGTATGCTTTGCTGAAGTCTCTGTGTGCATGTATGACAGTCTTTAGCAGATGGGGGGTGGGGGTTGTGAAGACCTTTGGTTGTGGGGGGAATATTAGTGGATGGGAAGAGCTTTGAGGGTCAGAAGCTGGGTGGTGGGGAGCAGTGGGAAGCCCTGGGTTGTTAGTATGTGGTCTGGACAATTGTATGCGGGTTATGTGGTAAGTATGTAGTTGGCCTACAGTGTGGGTGAGTGAGTGCGCGTGTGAATGTGAGTGTGGGAATGAGTGTGTGCGGTGAGTGAGTAAGAGTGTCTGTGACTGAGTGAGGATGAGTGTGCGGTGATGTGAGTAGTGTGTGTGAGGGTGAGTGGGCCTCTGTTGGCCATGTGCCCGCGTCTCCACATCCATGGAAACCCACTGTTGGTATCTGCCTCTCACCCGCTGCAGTCCCACCTGAGGCTTAAGTGGTGGCACATGGAGCTGACGCAGGGAGCAACCCTCCCCACCCAGCAGGTCTGCCCAGTCCAGGCCCTCACAGTCCCCCACCTGCCCCCCAGTCACCCAGAAGCTCTCCCCACTCTGCTTCTAGAATTTCAATATGTCCTGCACTGGGCCTTACACGCCTTTTTGTAACTGGTAGGGGAAGGCGGGGTGGGGGGGAATGTTTCATTGAAGAAGAAATACAGACTCAGAAGAAAAAGCCAACAGTAATACACATTCCCGGGAAGAGGGGGTGGGTGGAGGAGCATGTGACAAGGGGTATGGAGGAAACAGTTACCTCCTATGACCCTAGACCCACTTCCCAGAGCCCATATCCCCCCCACCCCAGGTCATTCCAAAGGCAGCCACACACCATGTCCCCCTCGGCACTCAGCAGGGACAACCCTGCACCTGCTCTTTCCAGTCCGGGTCTGGTCAGCCGAGATGCGCCTCTGTCTGCTTTCCGCCCATAAAACTCGTTAATTGAGACAAATGACAAGGTGCCTTCATCCTGGACACGGCTGAGACCGGAGGGCTGGCCCTCTCCCCAATAAAAGGTAATCACGGTTGCCTGGCCTGGTGCTAGGTCCTCACCCGAATGTCCTCATTTATGCACAGAAACCCTCAGGAGGAAAGTCCAACCCCACCCCCCCCACCTGAGAGGAGGAAACTGAGGCTGATGTTGTGAACAAACTGGGATTTAAACCCAGGCAGTCTGGAAGCTGAGCTCTGATCCTCGGCCAGGGCTTCCCAGAGCAAAGGAAGACCAACCTGAGAGCTGGGGGCACAGGGCCAATAGGCCGATCTCCAGTGCTCTGAGACCTCTGGAGAACACAAGAGCCCTGGGGTCGGGTAAGGGGTGGGGCCCTTGCTAAGGGACCCCACCTGCTTTCCCACTGTATCCCAGCACTGCCTCACCGCCACCCCAGCCTTTTAACATTTCTCTGGGCAGAGCCCAGGCACAATTGCACCTTATACCTAGTAATTATCAAATGCAAGTAATGACCATGGCAGGCGGCTGCCTTGAAAGGAGGGTGTTTCTGGTCGGGCTGCTGCGTGGAGCTGGGTGTGGACGAGGCTAAGCCAGCGTCCAGGTCCTGATGTGGCTGGTGCCCAGGGCTCTGAGGTCCCTCAGGGGGGATGCAGTACCCCCAACTCTCTCCCCTCCTCTTCCTCATTATACCTCAGCCATTACTGGGTGTTTGTTATGCACACTGCCATTGCCCCCAGGACCAGCTGGTCAGAAGCATTGACAGAGAGGACACAAGGCCTGTTTGCGATGCCAGAAAAGCTAGAGTGGGGGAGGAGACAGGGGCTTTAGAAAGCAGCCCAGTAACCTGCTCAGCCTAGGGGAGGGGGGGTGGTGGCTATGACTCCATGTCAAGGTCAAGGGCAGGCCCTCCAGACCCGGCCAGCTTCCAGTCCCGTGCCCTTAAATGAGGGGTAAACACAAAGACTCTAGACCCAGAAGTTCTTACCCCTTCGGGGATCAAACGACCCTTTCACAGGGGTCACCGATTCATCACAGGAGCCACATGACAGGGACGAAGTAGCAACAACTTTATGGTGGGGGCTGGTTCAGCCCAACACGAGGAACTGTATGACAGGGTCAAGGCATGGGGAAGGTTGAGAACCGCTGTTCTAGGGCCTGTGTTCCTTGCCCAAGGGGAGCCCAGTGCCCACCTGCCCACTGGCCAGGAGAGGCCCCTGAGCACTTGAAACACAGTTTGTCCAACCTGAGACAGCCTGTAAGTGGGAAATGACATCTCTGCCTATTCAAGGCACACCCAGGGGCTTCTGAACAATTAGTCACCAAAAACCACATGGAGCACTGGTGTAAACTGACAGACATGGGGTCTCTAGGAGTCCCCGTGGTTCAGTCCATTGTAGCTGGTGACCGGTGAGTGAGGGGGTTAGGGACCTGTGTTAGTCCAGGTAGACTAGAGAAACAAATCCATAGACTTGCATATGTATCTAAGAGAGAGTTTTATATCAAGGGTAATTGGACATTAAGAAAACAGCCCAGCCCAGTCCAGATCAAGTCCTCAAGTCTGATCTTAACCCATATGTCCAACAGCAATCTACAAAGTCCTTCAGACTCACGAAACACATGCAGTGATTCCAACTGTAGAAGATCATAGGTCAGTGGGGAGAGTCTTTGGGTCCAAGTGGTGTTGGAAGCATCTCAGCGCTGGCAGGAGTCTCCACGTGGCTTCTCTAGGTCCAGGTTTCTGGCCGCATCAGGATAGGTCCATGTGGCTTTTCCTCAGGGATGTCTCACAGGGATCCAGCCTTGTCAGTTGAGTGTCTCCAAAGTAGTGAACTGAGAGAGACGGTGTCTCCACCTCAAAGAAGGAATGACCACATTTCCCAGCATTCTCAGGAAAAGGTCATGCCCACACAGAGGTCTCATTGGCTATCTCCAGATTGACAGGCTAGACTCCACCCCTACACTCTTAATCCTCACATTGACACCAGATTTGGTGACTGCCGCAGTACCACGGTGTTGATTCTGAGTCCTAGCAACCCCGTGAACAACGGAACCTAACACTGCCCAGCCTGTCTTCATCCTCACCATCGCTACCCTGTGACAGACCCACCATATTGAAGTCTTCTCTTTCACTGATTCTACCAAGCAGGGCATCTGTCTCCAGCCACTGGTTTATCGTACAAACATGTCCAAAGCCTGTGAGAAAGCAACTGGGCTTCCCAGGAACATTCTGGCTGTACTTCTTCCAAGATGGGTGTATATGTGGTCTAGTCTAGTCCATCGTCTTTCCCCCACCATCCATTCCTCTCCAGTCTTCCTCAGTCACTGTCCGGCTTCCCTTCACACCCACAGGAGGCTACTGGAACCCCACGGCTAAGACCAAGGGCACCAAAGTCAACACGTCCCTTGGTGTCTTACCTGCCACTTCCCAAAGTGCTGGCTGTGGACCTGAGTGAAACGATGAGACCCTAGACAACTCCAGTCTCTTCTTCAGGAGTCGCCGTGTTGTCTACGGGGCCAGTTGAGAAGAGGTTTGTTTTCCTGGTATGGGGGCATAATGCAGATGGAAACCTGTCCTCTCTGATCTTCAACAGCAAGAGCTGCAAGTCCCTGTCACGTTCAGCGGGGAGGTTACATCATCGCCGAGCCGCACAGTCATTGACGCATCTTTCTCCAATCCAGGTCCTCTTCACAAAGCCCCGTCTCCTGGGATATGCTTTGAAGTATGCCGACAGGCTACACCCGGGCAAAACACCTTTCCTGATTTTAAGCCTGACAGTCAACCCCTTGTTCTCTTCAACAGACTGCTTGTTCTCTCTGCGTCTGCCTCTGCCAGCTACTGCTCCTTCCTGGAGTGGTTCTGTGCAGAATCCATCCTGAGTTTTGAAGCTGTCTCACAAAAATAAAGTGGGAAGCATATCGTGGGCACTTGTGCATTGATTCAGTACTGAGGCAATAAGGCTTTGCCTGCAAGGGACAAGCTGAAAATGACACAATGGCACGTTCACGGGAAGCATGCAGAAGCTAGAAGAGTGCAGTCTTCTTAGGTGGCTCGCACTGACAGCTCCCAGGGTTTCTGTTGGCCGGGACTGGCCTATGGCGGAAAGTCTAAGTCAGTGACAGCCACGCCGACTCGGATGCCCGGTGACCCCCTAGGCATCACAGTCGGACTGCACCCACAGGGCTTCCTTTGGGAAGCAGATCACCAGGCCTTTCTTCCAAAGTGTGTGGGTATGGACGTCGTCCCCCAACCTCTGTGGGAAGCCACGCACACAAACCACATACACCACCCAGGCACTCCAGCCTCTCTCACACACACTGCCACCAAGTCGGTTCCGATGCAGGGCAGCAGGTAGAACTTCCCCTGGAGTTTTCTGAACCTGTAACCTTTAATGGGAGGAGAAAGCCTTGTCTTTCTTCTGAGGGTCCACTGGTGGTTTCAAACTGCTGACCTTGTGGTTAGTGGCCCAACACATGTAACCATGACAGCACCAGTGTTCCTCTACAACACAGATACTATAGACCAGGAGTCCTCAAACTTTAAAAACAGGGGGCCAGTTCACTGTTCCTTGGACCATTGGAGGGTCAGAATTTAGTGTTGTTTTTTTTTTTAAAAAAAAAACAAACTATGAACAAATTCACTGCGGGCCCAGGATGAGTCGACTGCTCAGCAGGACAGACAGCAGTGGCAAAAACATCCAGCAGCCAACTCAAGGTCCTTGGAGGGCCACATGTGGCCCGTGGGCCGTAGTTTGGGGATGCCTGCATAGATTATCATATGTAACACAGTTGACTTAATATGTGATGATATGTGCACACATAGGAGGAGGATATTCTCATCCCTTGCACAGAGTCGGCTCTCCATTTTACCGAAGAGAAAACTGGTTCTGTTTTGGAGTGGTTTCTCCAAGGACACTAGCTAGCTACCAAGCTGCCGAAGTCCAAATTCAGAGACGCCCACCAGAGACTGGCAATCCCAGCCAGCTAGTCCACTACTAGACACCACTACCGAAATACAGGACATATTATTTTAACCACTGTCTCTGCGGGAGAATTTAGTGCCAGCAAGGACATGGAAGTTGAGGCAAAACAAAATGCTAGCCTGCGACTCAGGGGTCAGGGCAACTTCCTCCCTGGTTGGGGGCATTAGCGTGCAGGATAAATCACAGTGGATGGGTACCCCTGTCCCTTTAAGGGTCTGGCCTCTGAATTGTTTGCAATGAGGAAAATCAGGAAAATGAGCTATTAGAGTGGAAGCTGCTCTTTCTGGTGGTTTTCGCCTCTTGTGGCAGATCATCTCAGAATTTGAATTGCCTAAGAAGTTAAATGGAAAAAAGATCAAAATTGTCAAAGATTTAATTTTGCTTGGATCTGCAAGCCATGTGCATTAAAGCAGCAGTTCAGAAACCAAATGCTATGTTGTATTGGACATCTGCTATACAAGACCTCTTTAAAATGTTGACTGCAACATTTCTGTGGCAGTCATGTACTTGGTGTCAATTTGATGATTGGGAGTGTAGGGGTGGAGTCTAGTGGCTAGCCTGTCAATCTGGAGATAGCCAATGAGACCTCTGTGTGGGCATGGCTTTCTCTGAGAATTCTGGGAAGTCTCATGATATTTCCCCCATGGAGGGGAGGGGAGTTGGTCTACTGACAAGACAAGATGGTTTGGCAGGCTGAAATGATCTTGAATCCTGGAACCTGGAGGAGCCGGAGGAGAAGTCACATGGGCTTGCCCTGATAGAACCAGAACTCTGGGGCTGGAGAAGCCACAGAGAGACCCCTGCCAGCACTGATGGACCCTAAGTCCTGGAAATGAGGAACCATGGAGAGACCCCTGCCAACACTGGGATGCTTCTACTGCCACTGGATACACAAGACTCTGCACCCACTGGCCTGTGATTGTCCTCATGTCATTGCACGTGCTTCATGAGTCCGAAGGAGACTTTATAGACTGGTATCGGACATATGGGCTAATATCGGACTTATGACCTTGGACTGGACTGGGTTGGGATGCTTTCTCAATGTTCCATTCCTCTTGCATATAAACCTTTCCCTTATATCCATATGCGTGTCTATGAATTTGTTTCTCTAGTCTACCCGGACTAACACAATTTCCCTGCGGCCCACCTAGATCCATGCAGCATCTCCACAGGCTTCTCTCTCCCAGTGGTCAAGCGCAGGCCCTGCAGGCAGCTGGGCCATCTAGGGCGAAGGACTCGCCCTCTCTTGTCCCATTGGTAAAACGGGGACGGGAAGAGCACAGACTTTGGAGGGTGACCCCGAGGAGGAATGAGCCAGTGCTGGTGACACCCAGGGCCCTCCGTGTGGGTGCCATTGCAGTAACAAGGCCGGCCCCCTGGCGAGCATAGTCCTGGGTCAGTAGTCGCATCTAGCTTGAATTCTCCCTCTACCTTGACACTCTGCAGCACCAAATTCAATCTCGGCCTGGGCTGTCCATGGGCTCCTTATAGCTGCGCCTCAACTTCCGGTAGGTAGAAGGAGCATCTCAGGAAGAGAGAGGCGTGGCTGCAAGCCCAGAGGACGATGTTCAGGGAACTCTGGTTTCTGGCAGGTAACATTGTGGCCTTGTTGCTGATGGGGAATTTCCACACCCCAGACCCTGTGGTGGGGGCTCACTCACTCCCTAGGCAGTGGTGGTCAGGTGTTGTTTTTCTCCCTTCAGACCAGCCCTGCTGATCCGTGGGAAGACTGGGACCAGCCTTTCTTCTCAACAGCTGTTTTCATTTGGGGCCCCAGCATGGTGAGTAAACAACCTCCTTTATGCGATAGAGGCACTATCAGCTCACTTGCCCGCCACACCTCTGGGTCACGAGGTGAGTGGATCTGCGGGAGGAGTCAGGGAAACACGGTTCGGGTTCCCACGGTGCTATCTGGCTACCTGGCCCTTCACTGGGAGGTGCCCAGTCAGTGTGGGCGCCAGCTGTGTCTGACGTTCATCGACTGCCATCTGCTGGGCACGCCTGGTATGACATGATCTCCTGGGTTTTCAGGCTGCTTCAAGGTGGGTGTTCATTCTGTCAAGAAATGTTTGTGGAACGTGACCTATGCACCTCGGCTCTAATGAGTTGGCACTCCTCCGTGAACAGCAGAGGTAACCACCCCCACCCCTCTTCAGCTTGCACTCTTTCAACTGGTCTCCCTTCTGTGGGGCTGTTCAGCTCCAGAGCCACAGGGAGTCCTGGGACTGAATTCTGCCCCTGCCATTTCCCAGTTCAGGCACCTGGGGAATTCCTGAAGGTGTCTTCTCTTCTGGTGTGCCTGGGAGGGCCTGGGGGCTGCTGGGACCCACCTCTCATTGCCCTGGTATTTATTGAGCAGCCGCTATGCTATTCAATGTGCTGGGGCAGCATCATGAGCCCGGGGGGAGTCTAAATTCCAGCAGAATGTAATGACAACCGCCATGAGTTGCCGAGTTTTCAAATGCAGGTGGTCAGGTGTCTAAAAGTACCTTGCGGGTATGCTAAGCATGCGGGAGGCAAGATGGTGAGACTTCGTCTCACAAACTTTGGGCATGTTGTCAGGAGAGACGGGTCCCTGGAGAAGGACGTCATGGAGCAGCAAAAGAAAGGAGGTCCTTCATGGAATGGACGGCACAGTGGCTGCCACCACGGGGTCAAGCAAGAGAATGATGGTGAGGATGGAGTGGGACTGGGCAGTGTTTAGTTCTGTTGCTCACAGGGCCGCTATGGGTCAGAACCGACCCGATGGCCCTGAACATCAACAGTCACAGCAGCGTATAGTCAGCTAGGGGTGCACATGTGTGCTTCAGCAAGTGCCACGTCTTTTCACTCCATTTCCTGCAAACCTTTTGAAGCCCCTTCTGGTTGCTGTCTAGAGAGATACTATTCATCTGGACACACATGCAAATGTTTATGTGTATACATGTATGTATATGTGCATATACATATATAGTCCGTTCTCAGTATTTACCACAGTTACAACAAACTCCTTGTTCAACCTCAGTGGGAAAGCGGCGTTTTGGCTGCTCTGTCCAGGCCTGTGCTGCAAATGACCATGAAAAGCTACGAAATGCCTTTAGAGCTTATGAGTAAATTTCATCAAGTAGGAAAATTAGAAAAGATGGAATCCATGAATAATGAGGATGGACTGTGTGAATATCTTATGTACACATGTGTTTAAAGAATGGAAGGGGTTTTCTGGCATGGGAGAGGCGGTAGATATGTCTCAGATGCAGCCTGTGTTATTTAGAAAATACAAATCGTGCTTTAGAAATCATTTCTGAACATGGATCTCGATAGTCACGCGACTCACGGACAACCACCCCAGGACAAAGCTTCCTCTGGGGAGAGAAAGGCGCAGTGGACATTGAGTTGTGTCTGTGCATTGTATGTCCATGTATGAAAAGCCTAATGTAAATATGGAGACGAATAACGTCGACAGGACTTCTAGACATAGCTGTTCATCTGGAAAGCACAGATCCAGCAGTGTGTGCATGCTCCTCCTGTATCGAAAGCCTTGCACTGACATGCTCACTGACTAGAAGAGAGGATGGAGACTTGAGTGTTTCCCCCTCCCCCCAGGTGCTGCAGAAGAAAAGCCTGGCTAGCCACTTCTGGGGGAAATCAGTCACTGCACACCCTCTGGGGCACAGTTCTATGGTGCATGGTGTTGGTCTGAGCCAGGAGTACTCAGCAGTATCTGACTTTTATCTTTGATGACAGAGAACTATAAGATACTTATACAACTTAAGATATAGAGTCCGTTGCACAGGAAGCAGGGAACTGAAATTTGTTATGGGTTTCATGTCCAGTACAAAAGCCATTTTCCATTCAAAGCAATCCCAGGGACAGTTGAACTGCTCTGTGGATTTGCCACGTTGTCACCTTTGCAGGGATAGAGCAACAAAATGTTCTCCCTTGGACCCATAGGTGGCTTTGAAACAGTAACCTTTCACTTAAATGTTGTGCCATCAAGACTCCTTGTCATTGACATGCTGTCCATCTACATCTGAAGATTTGGCTCTCACCCTGAACACCCAGTTTGCAGAAGGGTGTGGATGACAGCAGAAACCCCAAATCCATTTGCAGGGTCCGCGGGTGGATTGAAGCCGGAGGTGACTCCCCTCTGATCATCATCCAGAGATGGCAGAGGTCTTGCTAGAAGAGAGAGAGCCTTTGAAAGACACTTATGGCAGACACAGGTTAAAATGGAACATCCTATCATTTGATCTCCCTTTTGAGCCATTTGAGAAAGCAGTCCCTGTTTTTCATATTTTCTGTTTTATTGGTTTTTATGGTTGGTTTTGTTTATTTCTTGTTGGGGTTTTATGTGTTTTCCTGCACATGAAACCCAGGATAGGTAGAGCTCTAGGCAGGAACTACATAAATAGTGACAGGAAGGTTGGGAGGAAATGGGCCCCTAACAACAAGGAGTGGGAGAAAGAAGAAAAGGTTCTGGAATTGATCGTGGTGCTGACTGCACAACTCCTCTTCATACGATTGGACTACTGACGTGTGTGAGATGTGAATTATATTCCAATAAAACTGTTACAAATATATAAATCTGAGGCGTTAGCTCATTTCACTCCATCATCCCACCTCCGTCAGGAGTGTTTCTGCATTGCTGGATTCAATTTGGGAATATTCTGTTGGGGATTTAGATATCTGCACTCATGAGAGATCACAGTCTGTGACCTCCTTATCTGGGACTGTCTGTCTGATGCTGCTCTCAGGGAAGCATCAGCATGAGAAAGGTGAGCAGGAAGGAGTTCTCGCTTTTATTTTCTGGAAAGGGGTCTAAAAAACCAGTGGTAGCTCTACTTTAAATGTGTGGAAGGACTGTTCAGTAAAACCATCTGAGGCCAGAGATTAACTTCCTGAAAGATTTTCAAAGTACAAATTCAATTTATTTAATGGTCATAGGGCTATCGAGATTGCCTGTTTCATCGTGGGAGGTTTGGTAGCTTATGGTATTTGAGGAACTGGTCTGTTCCCAGTAAACTGTTGAATTTCAGAGCATAACATTGTTCAGAGTATCTATTTATTATCTTTTTAATGGCTACAGAATCTACAGTTACAGTCCCTGCATGATTCCCGATATTGGTGATATTCATCTTCTCTCTTTTTCTCCTTGTCAGATTCAATTTTGTTGGCTTTTTGTTAAAGCCCTATCTTTTGTTTCATTGATTTTTCTCTTTTGTTTTCCTGCTTTTTATGTCAGTGATGTCTTCCCTTGTTATTGTCTCCATTCTTCTGCTTGCTTCCAGGATAGACTTGTTCTACTTTTTCTAGTTATTTAAAATAAGGACTTAGGTTCTTCACTTGAGATTTTTCCTCCTCTCTCTTCAGAGCATTTGCTGCTATGAATTTTCCTCTCAGCACTGCATTCGCTGAATCCCAGCTATTTTGATGCTCATATTTTATGTTGTCATATAGTGGATGTTATACTTAATTTTCATTCAATTTGTACTTAAAATTTTTCCTTTGAACTTTTCTCAGCAAGTAAGGATGAAGAGGGATTGAATATTTAATTTAAAAACTAATAAAAAGAAATCTGAAGGTCCAAAAAAATGGGAGGACATGTCAGACTGTTGAAAGTGATTATCAGTGGATGGGAAAGGCAACCACTTTTTTCCCTTAAAAAAAAAAGTTTATATTTTCTGAATTGTTTGCAATGAGCATGTGCAATGTTTGTAATCAGGAAACTGGGCTGTTAAAGTGGAAGCTGCTATTTCTGGTGGTTTTCGCCTCTCATGACAGGTGATCTCAGAATTCAAATTGCCTGAGAAATGAAATGGAGAAGAGATCAAAATTGTCAAAGATTTACTTTTCCTTGGATCTGCAAGGCACGTGAGTTAAAGCAGCAGTTCAGAAACCAAAGGCTATGTTGCATCGGACATCTGCCATACAACACCTCTTTAAAATGTCAACATGCAAGGATGACCAAGGTGTGCTGACTTGATTTATCCATGGTCTCACCGGCAGTTGAAAGCTGGACAGTGAACAAGGAAGGCCAGCGAAGAAGCAGCGCTTATGAATTACAGTGCTGGTAGGCATATCGAAACTACAACAGACTGTCAAAATAGCAAACGAAGCTGCCTGATAAGAAGTACAGCCAGAGGCACCTTAGAAGTAAGGATGGTGAGACTTGTCTCGTGCACGTTGGACACATTGTCAAAAGAGACGGATGCCTGGAAAAGGGCATCGTGTTTGACCAAGTAAGAAATGCGAACTCAACACTCACTGCCACTGGGACAATCCCAGCTCCCATGGAGCCACTGGTGGTTTCGAACTGCTGGCTTTGTGAATCACAGGCGAACAGGCAACCACTCTGCCCCCAGGGATCCCTTGACACATTAGGAAATCAGCGGACAGGAGGAAGACTCCGACCAAGATGGGTTGACATAGAGATTGCAACCCTGGGCACAAACCTAGCGCCAATTGTATAGATGGTGCTGAGCCTGGCCGAGTTGGGTTGGGTTGCTAGCAGTCCGTGTGAACCAGTGTATCGTCTCCTAACAAGAGGCTAAGGATGAAGGGCAGGGTCATGGGAGGACCTTGAAGTTGGGCCAGATCCCGTTGGGAGGCACTGACGGACCCTGTTGAAGCTAAAAGGACTTCATGGAGAGCATGCGCCTTTTGAGTTGCAGAGGTCCATTGCCTCCCTCTCGTCTCACTGCTCTGATGCCCCTGGAGATGTTGTGAGTCAGTGGTTGTCCCAGGAGCTCTGGCTTGTCATGGTGCATAAAGCATCCCTCTCCCTACCAAGTTGAGTAGTCAAAATTACAGGGACCCTTTCTTTCTTCTGAGGAGTCGGTGTGGGCGCTGCTTTCAGGGTCCATGGTCCACAGAAGACTGTCAAAAAACAGGAGGACAGAGAGGGATACACGGCATGGGTCTTGTTTTGCTGTCAGTGTAGCCATCCTTCAAACTTTTGAGGAGCCCTGGTGCCACCGTGGCTCCGAATAGGGCCACTAGCTGCGAGGCCAGCAATTCAAAACCACCAGCCACTTTGAGGAGTGAGACAAGGCTTTCTACCACTGTAAAAAGATGCAGTCTTGGAAACCCAGGGAGGCAGCTCTACCCTGTCCTGGGAGGGGCGCTATGAGGCAGCATTGACTCAATGGCAGCAAACGAGGCTTCTGGGTTTTGTTCTTGACACTTTTAGCCACAGTCTCTTCCTGTTTTGCTTCTGTTTCTCCCAAGACAATTTCCTTGGGGAGCCAAGGGAATGCCAAGGTTTGATGGTTTGATGGTGGCCCCCATGATCCAAGGCCATCAAACAGCTCTTAGCTGTGTACTCGGATGGCAAATGGGTGAACGAGTCTTTCTACTTTACACATAACACTGAGAACTGAGTTTGACATGTTTGACATCTTCGTTCCACAGGTGAATGGCCTAAAAAAGGTTTGTTGGTTTGTTTTTCTTTCTACCTTCTCTGACTTTTGAAGGGTGATAAGGACCTACTCTTGATTGCCTGCAAGATCCAGGGAATTCCTGGAGGCCAGAGTTGCAGTCATGGAGCCTGGTGCCAGAACCCTACTCTTGTCCCTCACAGAGGACAGGGAAGGGGTGTGGCAGCAGCTCTCTCCTCCCTGGAGCTGTGCCAGAGCCACATGAATCTGCCCCAAATCTAAAAGCCTGGAAAACAAGAAATCAGGTCCCAGGAACAATGCATATTCAGCCACCCAATGCTGTGATGAAAGGCCTACAGTAGATGTTCCAGTGGAAACCAGCCTACCAACGCATAAAACTTTAAATTATTCTGTTCTTGGCAATTAATTAACTTTTTAAAAAATTGTTGTTGATTTTGGGCACCGAATATATCAAACAGCAGAGGTTTCATCTGTCCATTTAATTTTGGTGGACCACCTTCAGTTCAACTAAACTAAGAACCACTGGTTGATCTTCTGTGACTCCTTGGGGGGAACACTCTTGACCACTTTAAGGACCTTGGTGCAATTCACCAAATATTCCTAGATCTTTGCTTTGTAAGCATGTCTGGCGTGCACATCGATGCCTCATAGAATGCAATGTGAATTTCCCAAACGTGAGTCTGACTTGAGCTAATACAATGTGTAAGGAAGGGACACCTCAGGCCGAAACTTCGGGCCAGAGTGTAATTCACTCCATCTCAGTCCTTCTTCCCGGGGTGAGCATGGAGGCACCTGATGAGACAAAGCCAGCCTGAACAGACAGTCTGATCAAGAAACAAAATAACAACCACAAGACCCCAAACTCTCTGTGGTAGTTACACAATCTGGTGCCAATGTGAGGGTCAAGAATGTAGGGGTGGAGTCGAGTCTGTCAATCAGGATATCACCAATGAGGCCTCTGTGTGGGCATGACCTTCTTTTGAGGATTCTTGGAACTTCTGTCTTTTCTCCTTGGAGGTGGGAGACTCTCTATCTAGCTATCTATTTCTCTCTCTCTCTCTCTATCTATCTTTCTCTCTTGGCTAATGGAGCCAGACGTCTGGAGCCAGAGATGTCATGTGGAGACCCATACTGGCACTGAGATGCTTACAACATCACTGGATCCACAAGACTTCCCACCCACTGGCCTGTGAACTCCCTGCATTTGGCAGTGTTGCATGTTTTTCATGAGTCTGAAAAGGACTTAGTAGATAGGCAGCTGGGCTAATATCAGACTTATGGACTTGATCTGGACAGGGATGTTTTCTTAGTATCCAACTATCCTTGTCTATAAAGCTCTTTCTCAGACACATATGCATCTCTATGAATTTGTTTCGCTCAACTAGCCGGACGAACACGCTCACTGCCACTGATTCATGGTGACCCGATTGGACAGGATAGAACTGCCCATGAGGTTCTGAAAATGTCACTCTTTTTTGGGGGGGGGGGGGAATCACTGCTCTCCGGTGGTGGGAGTAGGAGGTCCAGCCCCACTGCTGGAATTGAACCTCCGTCCCAGTGGGCCGCAGTCCCGAGCATAACCACTATGCCACCGGGGCTCAGCCCTAGAGGGACTAGAAAGCCTTGTCTTTCTCCCTCAGAGCTGGCAGGTGGTTTTGAATTCCTAATCTCGAGGTTGGTTAGCAGGCCAACGCGTAACCACTCAGCCATCAGGACTAGTACAATGCAGAGAATGCATTCATTATGCAAAACCATGATGGTTTGGTGGAAGGAGCCTTGGTGGAGTCGTGAGTTAGACACCAGGTTGCTAATCGCACGGTCAGAGGTTCAAACCCACTCGTGGCTGTGCCAGGACAAGTTGTGGCCATCTAGATCGGTAAAGATCACAGCCTTGAGAGCCCTGTCACGAGGGTCGTTATGGGTCAGAATCAACTCCGCTGCCATGAGCTGGTTTGATTTGGTTTTCTTGTCCTGCACCATAACCGGCCTCCTTGGCACAGTGGGTTATCCTAGCAGCAAGGTCACAGCTTTTCTCAAGGTCACCTTCTTCCCTTGACCATCTTCATCTAACCTTGTCCCCTCACAGGCCCAGGAGCTGGGGACAGCCCCACCCCCAACACTGTTCCTTTTGATTTCTCTGTCCACACCTTTGCACATAGTCTTTTTTTAGACCCTGCTAACAGTCTACTAATTAGAATATGCCATCTGTTCCCTAACAGACCCAGCTGACGAGCTGCTGCTTTGGGGAGAAAGCGATGTGGAAAGTAAAGGGGTACACTCTGCCTCAGTCTGAGGTCAGCTGGGTAAAGAGGCAGGAGGCTTTTTAACAAATGATCAATAGTTCTTCACTAAGGCATGAATTGTTGCATGGCCCTGTTTCCTCCATCACACGAGAAGTGTCAGCTCCCTGGTAGAAACGGGTTAGGGGGCAAAGCATTAGTCTGCTGACCCTTGTGGTAACTGAGTGGCTCACCACCCAAGATGGTCTTTGTCTCCCCAAGCCCTTCATATGTGCTGGGGGCATGGGGTACAGGCACCCAGGAGAATGCCATGTCCCCTTCAATCCCATTTCTCTGACAAAGTGGACCCAGACTTCCAGCCAGTGTCTCCAGCTGGCTCCTGGAGGGACACAGGGGAAATATCAGGGACCAGAGGAAGATGCTAACCTTTCCGTTGAGTTCCCTGGTGATTATGGGGGTGGGGGTGATTCTACTGGTCCCCTAACTCCTCTCGGAATAAGTACCACAGCAAGGGAGGTCACTACCTTTGCTGAGCATGACTTTGGATTCCCTCCAAGCTCAGGTCAAACCACAGCAGTGGTATCTGACCCTGCTGACCAGCCTGGGAAATTTGGTGACAACAGCCCAGGCCTTAGCCTAATGACCCAAGAGATACCTTCTGTAGGCCACAGTTCCACTCCTTGGTGCTCTCTCTCTCTCTTCCCCGCCATGGGGGTCTTCCGGCTGAGCACATCTGCTGCTTGATTGGTTTGCGGTGTGAAACCCAAGTGGTGCCTTTAAGAATTGTGTTTGGCAGAGTTCAAGGCCACAGCTTCTCTCTGCCCTGCTCCTCTGTTCCCATTCCCTGCATCTTCACTGTATTTCACTCAGGGAATCTGCAGCCAGGACGAGGCTGGTACCCTGAGCCCCAGCATTGTCCAAAACAGCAGAAAGAGCAGACACCTGGCTGCAGCTGTGGAGATGCATCACGCCCAGTGGGCAGCCCGTTCAGGCATGCCAGGATATCAGCATAGAGGAAGTGCAGGGCGGCACTCTGAACGTGGGCCTGCCAGGGATTTCAGTGCCCTGTCATTGATGGGTTTGTACTCCCTCCAGAGATGCAAAGATGTGGAGATGCACAAGGCACTTCCGTGTGCCAGACCTGCCCAGTTGGGCAGATGAGGAAAGAGGTGGAGGAGGAAGGCGGGGACTGTCTGGAAATCCAGGGTACTGTTTGCACCCCAGGTGCCAGAAGGGGCATGCCAGGGCCTGGGGCACTACCCACTGGGCAGCCTCCTTGGAGTGACACAACTAGCATTCAAACAACGCCCTTGAATGCAAAGCACGTTTTTCAAGGAAACAAGAGCCCATTCGATCTACAAAGAGCAGCGACCCAACCACTGGCAGGGAGTCAGATTCCCACTCCCAGCAAAGCTCTAGTGATTTCCAAGGTTGCGAATCTATGGAAGCAGACTGCCAAGTCTTTCTCAAAGCTCCGACCTTCTGACTGGCAGCAGGGCTCTGTAACCATGTGCCACCAGCTCCTGGAGTAGCAGTATCATCCCTCATAATGATCATGAAGAAAGGTGCAGTTATGGACCAACGAAAGCTTTCCAGAAAAGGCTGAGGGGTGGGGGGTGGGGAGGTGATAAGAAGGCAAGAGGGAGCAAGAACTCCAGTAAATGCCCGGGCAATCTTCTTCCTAAGCAGGTCTCTAGCCTGTTTCATTCTGACTTGACTCCTTGCTGAGAATCTGCCTTTTCACCCGCACAGCCTGCCTCTGAGCCGGTGTGGTCACAGGATGTCCGGGTGCTCCTGACGGTGAGAGTGCTGAGCCCTCTGCATGGATCACCTCCTGGAGACTCACAGCAGCCCCAGGAGGCAGACACTAGTATTAAAAAGTAGAGGTTCCAGAAGGTGAAGTAGCTTTCTCAAAGACATCAGCCCGCAAGAGGAGAGACTGGGAGTCAGGCTCAGGTCTGCCCAGTAAGGCCAGTCCAGGTCTGAGCCTCTAGCTCCTCTAGACCGGTTAGGTCTCTGGTCTGCTCAGGAGAGCTTCCTACCCAGCTCCCACCCCCAACCCCAGGGAGAGCCCTGGAGTGCCCTAATGACAGTCAGAGGCTGGGGGAGTCAATATTCTGCAGGGAAACCCATTGGGTGGTTCTATGAGCAGGTTCATCCCAGGTTGACCTAGGTAGGGCCTCCCTCTTTAGCAGACACAGGTTCAATACTGGCTAGGCCCCTACTTCCTGGCTCAGTGCCCCTTTCCCTCCTTGGGAGAGAGCCAGAAGTGTCCTGGTTGGTCTTGTTACATCTAAGCATTCTCTCTCCTGCCAGAGCCAGTCTGACAGTCCACATACACACACAAGCACACGCACACATGCACACACATACACAACTATGCACAAGAATTTACCCACACTCTCATACATACAGCCCAACAATATACACTCACACACGTCTACACATGCACACATCCTGCACAAAGATATCCACATGATCACATACATATACACCCCATTGTGCACAAGAACTCACATACGTGCACATACACACACGTATATACTCACACACAACCATGCCCAACCACACAGCCTCCCCGCCCCCCCCACACAAATTCAGCCCGTGTACACACACGTGCACGCACCCCCTGCAAGAGCTCCTTCTAGGCTCATTCATGCTGGGGAACAGGTTGAGCCAAGCATCGCTGCTTTCTGGTGACCAGTTAGCTTGCGTCCTAACTACCACTCTGGGGACCACCGTCTTTCCTTGGACCCTCGCTCCTTAAGACGCCCAGAATTCTTTTCTTCTTTTAAAGCCCCAAATGGCTTGTCCTCCCCTGGCGACGCTGTGCTCCAGGGTCCTGAGTGTTTCTGTGTGTTTGCTGGCAATGAGTCTTCCCCTCTCAGGGGCGGGGGGCTGCTGCCTTCTCATGGTTTTTCTGTTGCGACTCCTCCTTGCCCAGCCACCCCGACAGGCCGGCTCAGCGGGCTCCCCTCTGCTCTCTGTGCCAGTGTGAACCTGCTGCCCACCTAGCTGCCGGCCCCATGCTGCTAGTGGGCATCCTTCTGGATTTTCAATTTGCCCCCCTACTGCAGGCCTTAATAACATCCGCGGGGAGGGCTGCCGCTGTGCTGGGCTTGCTGCACAAGTCGGCTGTTGACCTAGAGTTGACTGTAGTGTGGTTGTAGGAGCTGGTCCTCAGGTCAATTCTGACTCCCGGCAGGACACGTGAGCACCGCTCTCAAGGGCTTTGGGGCTGCCATCTTTAAGGAAGCAGACAGCCAGGCATCTTCTCCATGGTATTTCTGAGTGGGAATATCCCACCTTTAGATTCTTAGGACTAGTCAACTCCCTTCTCTTGAGTCAGTTGTGACTCACAGTGACTCCCTTTGGACATACTGTCCTTATGAGTTCCAAGACTAACTCTTTACAGGAGTAGACAGTTTTCTCTTTCTCCCACAGAGCCGGCTGGTGGCTTTGAACTACCGACCTTGTGGTTAGCAGCTCAGTGCACCGCCCTCAGGCCCTCAGGACTCCCAGGGACTCTCTATCCAGCCTTAAAGAAGTTCCCCAACTCACGGTCACCCAGTTGATAGTGATTCACTGCAGCCCTCCACAAACACCCTGGGGCGTATCGGACTTGGCAAATCTTTGCTGCAGCAGGTTGCCTCGTCATTCTCCCAAAGAGCAGCTGCTGAATTCAAACTGCTGACCTTGCTTTGAGCAGCCTAACCGGTAACCCACTCTGCCGCCAAGACTCCTCGTCCAGACTGTGCCTGGTGTTCCCCGGGCATGGGGTGCTGTGGGAGTCCCAGAGACAGAAGACTCCATGGGCCTCCGTGGGTGGGAGAGGCTTGCTGGAGGAGGGAGTCTCTGAAGGACAGGGGGAACTTGGACTACACAGTGCAACCCTGCCACCAGCTGTTGAAATTCAGCATCTCTGAGCCAACCTCCTTTCTAGTTGGTATCATTCATATTTTCCCCTTCTCCTACCCTCCTTCCCTCCCTCCCTTATAACCCCTGGATAACTTATAAATTATTATTATTTTCATGTGTTACACCAACCACTCTCTCCCTTCACCCACTTTTATATTGTGCCTCCCTGAGGAAGGGCGGTTATATGTCAATCATTGTGATTGGTTCCCCTTCTCCCACCCCCACCCCCACCTTCCTCTTTCCCTGCTGGTATCTCTACTCTCATTGTTTATCAGAGGAGTTTAGCTGCCCAGGAGTCCATGAGTTTCCAGGTCTGGTCTAGCCCCTTTCTAAGGTAGAATTGGGGTCATGATAGTGGGGAAAGTTGTATGTTCTGTCGACACTGTACTGCACCCTGACTGACTCATTCCTTCCTTGTGAGATGATCAATTGTCTACAGATGGGCTTTCTTGAAAGAAAGATTCAGTAATTTCCTGTTGGAAAATTAGCCAGCGAAAGTTCTGCTCTTGTCCGCCCGAGGCTTCTGGGAGTTGATGGCTGGCTTGATCTGGTTCAGAGACAAGAACATAGGCTGCCCCTGCCAGGTGGTATGACTACCCCTTCTCTGTGAATGGAGAACTAGAACAGCCCTCTCTGTGCACCCTGCTCTGTGATGGTCACGCGAGAGAAGGGAGGGGACAGGTGACAGAGCTCCGTGACCTACAAAGGGTTGTGGCAGGAGCCTATGTCTGCTCCTAGATGCTTTCTGCTATCATAACGTTCTCGCTGCAGATACTGAGAGAGCACAACCCACCTCCTGGGCCGGCAGACCAACCCAGCCATTTATCAAAGGCTGTACTCATTACCTGGTGCCAACTTCTCCAACTGGCTCTCCACTGACTGATCCCTTTCCACAAAACTCTAGAATGCATCCCACCACCCCACTGTCACCACCGAAGTTTTCAGGCCAGGGCACACTGCCAAGGCCAGGTCCTATTGGACCTGTTTTGGACACTTGTTTTGCTCAGGATGTGCCTCTTTCACCTGCCTGTCTTCTCTTTGAACTTAAGGAGAACAGGAGACATTTCACTATCCCAGCATCCCACCCCTCTCCGGGACCTGCCAGGTATCTGGCCAGCGGTCTAGGGATAAAGAAGGAATTCACAGGGAGGGAAGTGGGGCTGCCCAGCTCAGGGCCCTCCAAGGAAGAACCTCCCAGTCCTGAGAATGTCCTGCAGAACACCAAGTCTCTAGGGTGCTACACAAACACACACACACACACACACACTCACACCAGTGCTGCAGTCTGATCCCTTTTAGAAAGACTACCTACCATGGCCTTCGTGGGAGATGAACCACACCCATGAATGGACTAGCACCTATTGTAATGAGTACACCTGATTAGCATAGTTGGCTAAACAGGCTTGACTTGATTGGCTAGAGAAGAGAGTGGGAGATGCTTGGCATTTTCTCTATCCTCCAAACAGGGCCAGTGGCTGTCCAGTCCACCCCCTACTCATGGCCACTCCAAGTGTTGTATCCCACAGCGTTTTCAAGGCTGTGGCATTTTGGAAACAAGTTGCCAGGCCTTTCATCCGCGGTGCCTCTGGGTAGACTCGGCCACTGGCCTTTCAGTGAGTAGCCAGTGCTTCGCTTTTTGTGCCATGAGGGATGCTCAATTGAGAGACTGGAAGGTTTATGTTTGAGGACTTTGAACCTTACACATCGTGCTTAAAGATTGAGCCTCTGGGCTTTGGTTTGGTTTGGTTGTGTGGTTGTTTTAGCTGACTTCATCAGAATAAAAACAGTTCTCACTTTCCCTTGCATCCAGGCACAGCCCTGTGATACATTCTGGCCCCTGAAATGCAGGTAGAAATGAATCCCGTCTGACATCCGGGAAGAACCCTTGAAGGAAAGAGGATACCTTTTCCTCTGCCCGCACCCCTTCCTGTCTGCAGGAGCGCAGATGCAGCAGCTGGAGTTTGAGCATCCACCTTCACCATGAGGTAGCTTCCTATGGGTGGTATTGGATCTAATCTGGATTCTGGATTGACCTCTGGACTTCTAGAATTTCATCATGCTTCCTTCAGCACAAGATCTTCCATTTTCTGTCCCATGTAGAATGATCTATCAGATCTACCACCAGGCTCCCTTCTCCCTACAAACTGCTGAAGTTTTGCATAATCTCTTGTCAACTTGTGAAGGGGTGGAGACTAACCTGTCCATCAGATCATAACCAATGAGACCTCTGTGTGGGCATGACTTTCTCCTGAGTTTTCTGGGAATGCCTGTCTTCCTCCTTGGAGGGACACACGCTGATCCCCTGTGAGACACTCCTGTGGACAAGACACATGGGGCTATGCTAGAGTCTTGGGATTGAAGGAGCCATGTGAAGACCCCTTCCAATGCTGAGAAGCTTCCATCACCACTGGATCCACAAGACTTTCCACCCACTGGCCTGTGATCTTCCTGCCTCTGGCATCATTGCATGTGTTTCATGAGTCTAAAGAGGAATTTATAGATTGGCATCAGGCATATAGATTAATATCAGACTTAGGGACTTGATCTGGATTGGACTGGGACGTTTTCTTAATGTACAATGACTCTTGGATGTAAAGTTCTCATGTATACACGTAAGAGTCTCCCTGCATTTGTTTCTCTTGTCTATCTGGGCAGGAACCAACCCCTGGGCCTCAGCTTTCCCTGAGCAGCAAGGTGGCTGCACCCGACTGGTTGGGAGCCAGAAGGCACAAAGAAAGGACAATGATGGCACTGAGAAGATGGATGCCCCACAGCCTGGCTGCACAGTTCCATCCACCAGCCAGGGCAACACAGTGTGGTGGTACCTGCCACCTTCTCATCAACCTTACCCAGCCTTCTTGATGTCTCGGAATTCTCCCACTTGTCCCAAAACACAGCAGTGTCTACGAAGTGCTGACATGTAGCTCCACCTCCAGCCAGACACACATGGAGTTGTTTCCGACCCACAGGACGCCTGGCCCTGCCCATCTTCCTGGAGCCTGTTCTTGCAGTTGCTGTGTCAATCCAACTCTTTAAGGGATTCCTCTTTTCCCTTGCCCATTCATCCACCTAACCAAGCAGGATAATATCTTTCTCCAGGGACTCATCTCTTCCAACAGCATGTACAAAGTGTGTGGGACAAAGTTTCCCGTGCTTGCCTCTCAGGAACATTCTGGCTGTCCTTCCAAGACATGTTTGATGGGAAAGTGCCGAGAATTTCGCATGACTCTCTATTGTGCATCTACCCCCTCTGTGTCACTGGACTTGGATGGGGGGTGGCAGTCAGTCACAATTTGACCTTTCACCTTCAACCCCCAAATAACATCTTTGCTTTTCAAGACTCGAAAGAAGTTGTGTACCAAAGATTTACCTAATGCGATGCATCTTATGATTTCTTAAGCATGGATGGTGGATCCAAGAAACACAAAATCCTTGACCTCTCCGACCTTTTCTCCCCTTATTGGCTATCGGTCCAGTTTTGAGGAGTTGGGGTTTCATACCATTGAGGGGCAATCCCGACTGAAGGCTGCAACCCTAGAGCAGAAACAATGGTCATCAAAGACCACAGAGAAAGGTTCTCTAGCAGCTTGTTCATTCAGAGGCTTTCCAAAGAGTGGTAGAAGGTAGGGGCAAGATTGTAAAGTGTATTAAGTGCCTTCCTCAAGAGTGGGACTTCTCTTGGAGGCAATAGGGAGCCACTGAAGGTTGCTAAGCAGGGGAGAGGGCATGTAAAACTCACAGACCAATACGACAGAACAGGTCGTTAGCACCCAGGGTAATAGAGATTAGAAGAACCTGGAGCTGCTGGAGATAGGGAACTCTGAAGCAACGCAGAATTCAGCTACATTCAACATACCAATAACAGTAGCTGCTGACAGAGGAGGAGATTGTGGAATTAAGTCAGAGAGGGGGAAGATGAAACCTGGAGAAGTGTAGACTCTGCCCAGAGATGTCTGCACCCAACTTAGCACAAGAAACAGCCAAAAAAAAAGTGCTCCACTTGCTAAATGACTGAGTCCCTGTCTCTCTCAGACTCTAGCACTGACTTTCTTACTGTATTGGGATATGCAGGTAGCTCCTCATCCTCCCAGACGACTGAGCTCATTCTCTGCCCAGAATCTGGGAGCTCCAAGAGGTAGTTCTCAAAGTCTGGATTCCACACTTACAAGTGGCCAGTCATGTCACAGCAACTGGTCATTATTGTCCTGGGACGATGAAGCAAGGAGAGCTGGGCATGAGAGGAGGATATGGAATGTGTGGTCAATTGCCAACTCTGCCCAGAGCTCGGAGGAACTGGATGGTGCCCAGCTACCCCGGAAACCCTAGGGAGAAGTTCTACTCTGCCGTAGAAGGTCCCAGTGAGTTGCAATCAACTCAGGGGCAACAGGCTCTGGTTTTCTTCAGCTTTCCAAGTGGAAAATGAATTCTTCCCAGCACCACGTGGCCACCAATCTGCCAAACGTCTTTGCTGGTTGAGCATCTTTTATGCTGACTGACTCAGGTCCCATCTGCACTGGGATGTAGAAAACTTTCTGACAGATACTATTGCAGGAGCCTCCTGTTCATTCTTCAGCTGCATGGAAACCTTGAGCCCGCCAGCCACCTGCTCCCCAGTGCCCAGCCCCAGCTGCAGTGCTTGAAAGATCCTCAACCCTTCCCTTCCATTCCCATCCTAGATTCACCTGCTGCAGGGAGCTTCTCGAAGCCACCTCCTCCTACCAGCCTCACCCTAGCCTGGGCCGTACCCTTTCTCTCTCTTGGCAGTCAACTCCTCTGAGGATTGCTCTTTTGATATGTATCATTCATGAGCTCTGGGGGTGTTTTTTTCTGCTTATGAAACACATTCATCTTTGTCTCCCGCCTCCTCATCTCCAGACAAAACTGGGACACGTATTCTTCCTCCACTGGCTTTTGTAATTGAATAACACATCCTGGCCATTGTTCCAGCTCCCGAGATAGGGATCTAACTCATGCTTTTTTGACAGCTGTGTTTCATCCCATTGTGTGGCTGGCCCTTGATTTGAGTCATGGTTCTCCTGTTGATGGACATTCCGATGGTTTGCAGTCTTCTTGGACCACTGATAAACCGCCGAGTAAGACTCTCTGAGGTACTGGGGCTGGGATCTGTGGGACATCGTCCTCTGCGAGGAACTGCTGAGGTGGGGGAGATGCCTAGGTGTTTAAAAGGCAAGTTTGCAAACCGATCTGGCAATTCATACTGCTGTTGGACAACGTCTTCAAGCACCAGCCAGAGGGGGGATTGTTTCTCAGAGAAAACCTTTTTAATCTGCCCCACCCCACCCACTTCAGTTTTAGGTAAAAACAAACAAAAAAAAAACATGTGAAACAACTTCATCAGCTTGAAAACACAGATGGCCTCATTGAGACCTGGTGACGCTTAGCGCATTGAATTGGAAACCGGAGCATCTCCAGTCTCCCGTCTGTGTGTGGCTAGGCTGTTATGATGTTCCATCAGTCCATTTCAACCCAGAGGGATCCTGCTGTGTCCAACAGGACAGCACACTGTCCAGTCCTGCAATCCCCTCCCAACCATTGCTAAGCCTGAACCCATGGTCGCAGACACTGTGTCAATGCATCTCAGAGGGGCTTCCTTGGTCTCACTGACCCTCCGCTTTACCAAGCACGATGGCCTTCTCCAGGCACCAGTCCTTCCTGATAACATGCTCGAAGGACAGGAGGATGAAGTCTGACCATTCTCATTTCTAAGACGCATTCTGGCTGTGCTTCTTCCAAGACAGATTTGTCTGGTTTTCTACCTGTGGTAGAGTCGATATTCTGCATCCACACCCTAATTCAAAGACATCAACTCTTCTCTGGTCTTCTTGATGATCGGTCCAGCTTTCACAGGCCTATGAGTTAGTTGGTCATCCCATCCTAGCACCCTACCCCAGGTTCCAGAAAGGTTCTGGATATCTCTGATATTTTGGTCTGGGCAACTCTGAAATCCTTGGATCGGAGCTCCTTTTGTCACCCCATCCATGTTGCCCTGTCCCAGTCCATATCCTACCATCTCCTGTGTGGGAAAGGCTAACTAGAATTGAGCACACACCCTTCTCAGTCTTCTCTCTCTCGGATTTGGACCTGCACTTTCTGAACTCAAGAGCAGAGACTGTACTGCTTACATTGTGCATACTGCTGGAAAACAATCCATCCATGAGGTCATGGCTCAGCTGCCCAAATTGGAGGAAGGCCCCAGGCTGACAGAAAAGATTGTCTTGTCATATGTTGGCTCGGAGTCTCGAGGCAAGGCCACCTTCAATACCATTGACATTGTTCAGTGCACACTTGGGCAAGACTCTTAGAATGGAGGGCGGGCGGCAGAGTTCACCCTCCCGAAGAACCAGATGGGCTGCTTCAGACTCACTTGTTTCAAACTTGTTGCTTTCCTAATGTTGAGAGGTGAGTGGGAGCTGAGGACAAAGGTGAAGTTGCTTCACGTGATAAAGACATGGTTGGTGACTATATGGTCCTTGAGGACGTGAGGTGGAGAAATACTTGACTGCTTATTGAAAGATGGGTGCTTAGCGTTCCCCAGCCACACCAAGGATCAAAGAGGTGATGATCTGCTTCCGTTATGATGGCAGCCAATCTCCAAAAGATCTCTTTAAAGTGTTAAAGAGAGCAAAGATGCTGCTTTGAAGACAGGTAGGCCTGACTCAAGTCATGGTTTTGTTTTTCTTTCATTTTATTGTGGGCTCATACAACTCATCGCCATCCATCCATCCATCCATTGTATGTCAAGCACATTTGTACACTTGCTGCCATCATCACTCTCAAAACATTTGCTTTCTGCTTAAGCCCTGGGTATCAGTTCCTCATCTTCCCCCTCCCTTCCTGCTCCCTCCTCCCTCATGAGCCCTTGAAAATTTATAAATTATTATTATTTTTTCATATCTTACATTGTCTGATGTTTCCTTCACCCACTTCCCTGTTGTCTATATCCCAGGGAGGAGGTTATATGTAGATCCTTATAACC
Source organism: Nesogale talazaci (assembly GCA_004026705.1). Lineage (NCBI taxonomy): Eukaryota > Metazoa > Chordata > Mammalia > Afrosoricida > Tenrecidae > Nesogale > Nesogale talazaci. The sequence goes on along the minus strand of PVJH01007176.1, from coordinate 30,090 downwards.
AGTTCCCCTTTCTACTCCATTGTCTCTCCACTCTTCTGGTATTGCCACTCTCACCATGGGTCCTGAAGGGATCATTTGTCCTGGATTCCCTGTGTTTCCAGTTCCTATCTGTACCAGTGCACATCCTCTGGTCTAGCTGGGTTTCTAAAGTAGAATTGGTATCATGATGGCGGGGGGGGGGGGCGGGAAGCATTGAAGAACTAGAGGAAAGTTGTATGTTTCATCATTGCTACACTGACTGGCTTGTGGGGAGGAGATAAGCCATGGTCTTTTCAATTGCCTTGTGTGCATGAGAAAGTTGGACACCAAATGGGAGGACCAGAGCTGAACAGATGCCTGTGAAGGAGGTTGCTGGTGACAACTATGGCGTGGACTGCCAGGACCACCAAGATACCGGTCCTGGAGGACACCCAGCCGGGGAGCTCCTTGGACATAAGGATGGCTAGACTTTGTCTCATAGCTCCTAGAGACATTCTCAGGAGGTGCCTGTCCCGGAAAAGGACATCGTGCGTGGCCAAGTCAGCGATCATCTAGCTGGTTTCCGTGCTTACGCTCTGCCCACCCTGACATAGCAGCACAGACCGATGGGCACATGTTCTCAATGCACATCGGGCTCTCCCTTTCCAGCCTCACTCCTTGGGTGGTGCCCCATGACCCTCCGAAGGATTTCAGTTCTCTCCAGAAAGTCATAGGCCCACCCTCAGGATGTGGCTTCTTGTCGCCCTTGGTCACTGTTCCTCATCTTCCACCTCTCCTCTCTGCAAATGGAGCCTAGTCATCTCCCCACCTCGGCCTCCCTTGCTCCACCCTCTCCCTCAGTGCTGGACCTTACTAGACTCACAAATGATCCCCTGGGCCCACTGCCTCCCTCCCTTATCTCCAACCCTGAGAGAAGGGCCTTCCGAGAGGAGCAGTATTTGAGTCCCACATGGAGACCGCCCGACTTTGACCGCAGAGGAACTGGGGTGTGCAAGCACATCAGTCTGAACTCCCTGCCGGTCTATCTAGCACTCATTGCCTCCAGAGCCAGCCGTCCCCTTGCAAATGCAGTGCAGGGTGAGCCGCCAGAGAATCTGTGTGGGACAAGAGCACCTTAGCCCGGACTATTGTGTCACTCGATAGAACTCTCAGGCCAGGGAGCTTCGCCAATGAGAAGGAATCAAGAAAGGCCCAGAACAGAGTCCCTCACCTTGTGGTCCTCGCTTTACGCTCCTAAGATGTGTTATCATTGTCACCAGGTGCTGTAGAGTTTATTTCGAGACCCCTGGAGGCCCCATGTGGCAGAGAAGGATCACCTCACAGGGGACCTTGATGGGAGCCAATCACCAGGGTGCTTTCTGCTGCAGAGCTGCGGGCTGTCTTTACCTCGTCCATCTTTCTGTAGCACACAGACAACTGTTGCAGCGCTAACTCCCCCCAAACGACAACAGAAACCTCTGCCCTCGAGCGCGTTGTGACCCTCTAGGACAAAGGGGAGCAGCCTATGGGGGCTTCTGAGACTAACTCTTTAGGGAAGTGGAACTCCTCCACTTTCACCCTCAGAGCAGCTGGTCGTTAAGAACTGATGATCTCATGGCCAACAGCCCCATGTGTTACCACAACATCACTAGAGCTCAGCGCTCCTTGAAATGTTGCTGTGAGCGCTTTCTCACCTAGGACTCCTTAGAGTGTATTGCCCTTAGCGTGTTTGCCACAGAGACCATTCTGACCTTCTGTAACTGTGTGTGACCGACGAGGGGGGTCACATGGGGGACTTTTTCTGGGCTGTCCTCTGGACAGGAGCCGGCATTTGGTCTTTTCTCCCATGGAACCACTGCTGTGTTCACACCCAAGACCTTTCAGCAAGCTGCTGAGCATGTCGCCATTGCATGACCCATATGAATTATGACAGGTTCATCAGGGAAGGGGTGTAGGGAGGGAGGGGAAATATGAGGAGCTGATCCCAAGGGCTTAAGTAGAAGGAGGATGTTTTGAGAATGATGATGGCAACTAACGTACAAATATGGTTTGCATACAATAGAGAGTGATAAGATTTGTAATATCCCCCAATAAAATGATTTAAAAAAATAATAAATAGGCTGAGCCCCGGTGGCATAGTGGTTGTGCGCGGGACTACGGCCCACTGGGACGGAAGTTCGATTCCAGCAGTGGGGCTGGGCCTCCTGCTCCCACCACCGGAGAGCAGTGATGCCCCCAAAAATAAATAAATAAAATAATAATAATAATAATAAATAAATGAAAGAAACTTAACCTAAAAAAAAAAAAAGATTCTTAAGGACCTCAAATAGCTTCTGCATGTGTGGGTTCTACAAGTGTCTTTGAGGCGCTCCTGGGAAAGTTCCATGATCTTTTCCTGCCATTTCTCCATACACCTTTTGAACCCCCCTCCTATCCATAGACATTTTCCATTTTTCAAACTGAAGATGGTTTAAAAAGCACAAGAATGCACAAGTCACATTCTATCACCTCTGGCTTCCCACCGGCAGTCTTCGGACCACCCTACCACGCAGCGGTGGAAGAGGGCAGGGGAAAGGGCAGAGGATGTCGCAAGATTGTTCTGAGAATGGTTTTGACCTTGTGGACCCTCCTCAAAAGGCCTAGGAGACCCCCCCAGGGGGCCCAGGCCATGCTTTGAGACATGCTGGCTGTTTTTTTTTGTTTTGTTTTGTTTTCTAAGTCAGGGTCTCTTATGGGGCCAGTGGAGAGGATGGAGAGAAGGAGGAGGGCAGTGTCCCAATGGGAGGCTGCCTGCTGGCTGAAGTTACTGAGAGCTGATGGGGCAGAGAGAGAATGACAGTGGTGGTGTGCCCAGCAACCCGGGTGCTATGTCTGCACACTTAACTGGGTCCAGCGCTGCCCAGTGTTCAACTCCTACCTGGTGCTTTGCCCCCTGCAGTGGCTCAGAAAGCAGAGGGGCTCCATGTTAGCCCAGTATATCCTCCCAGTGCATTCCAGCACAGGAAGCTGGAAGACGCAATTGTTGGAGAGCGGCTTTGGGGGGAGTCAGCTTTGCCCTGTGATGACCCTGCCCCCGCCTAACCCCACCTCCTCCACAAGCAGCAGTCCATTTTTTAAATCAGGCTTATTTAGCAACAAAAACAAATCAGCTTTATTTTCAGTGTGAAATGAGTTGTGTTCGGACTTAATCCCCTGTGGTCAGTCTGCACACCGTAGCTATGCCAGCTGCCCCGGTCCCCGCAGACCGTCTTAGTGAAGGTTACATCCCCTTTTAATGACGGGAAGCGGGAATCCAGTAATGCATTCAGTGCCGTGAAGGCTTAATCCCAAATATCATTTTTCCTCGGATGAGGAAAGTCAACCCGGCCGCAGATGCAATTCCACAAACGTTGCCTCTGAATTGAGGTCATCCATTGACTTAATTGTCATCCTGCGGCTGCTGGCCCAAGTTTCTGACCAGTGCCCCTGTCAGAACTCTCGGATGGCCTTCATTTATCCCGTTGTCCACTCTCCATCCTTGGAGTGGAGTCAGGCCTGAGGGGCCATGGACAGCTTGCTCTCACAGAGGATGTGGACAAGAGGGGCCCCAGGCCCGCAGTATCAGCACAGCTACCTCTTGTACAGGAGGGTTCCTGGGCCTTAGAGGCGGAGTAGGGGGGGAGATGGGGCTGATTCAGCACAGAAGGCCCCTCCGAGAAAATACTGAACGAGCAGGAGAAAAGTAAACCAGTGATGGACACAGGGCAAAACGATGGGAGTTTTGAAGAACTTCCATTGAAGACTTCCAAAACTGATAGTCTGCTCTGTCCTCTCTCACCTAATTCAGAATAATTCTTAAAAGAGGGGCCCTCAACTCAGTACAGGATATCCATAGGAAAAAAGGGGATAACGGTCATCTCTAATCAGAGGGGAGAGTCATCTCTGGGGATTGTCCTTGGGGAGTTCCTCTGGGGCCCCCATCAGCCAGGGTGAGCACAGGAGGAGAGCTAGCTGTGCGGAAGGCCCTCCCTTCAGGTGGCATTCCCAGCCCTGAGACCAAGCAAATCCTAGGGCCAGGGACTGACCTTTCCAGATAGCGCCCCACTTTAGACAAAGGAGTCTCCCCTCCTGGCTACATTTTTGCAGCTTGATTGAGTCGTGCAGTATCTCTAGACAGCCAGCCAGGACGGAACAGTATGTGCACCGAGGAGGTGGGAAAGGAAGGAGGGTTCCAAGACCCTGTGTGGGGCCAGCCAGCGCCTTGCAAGTGCCATCTCCGTCAGCAAGGAGACTAGGAGAGGTCACGGGGATGCTCCTGGGAAGAATTACGGTTAATTATGATATCAGAGTCAACACAAAGGAGTGCCATTGGTGAGCCTAACCCTGTTTTATGACCCACCATGGTGGGTGTTGCTGTTGAATGTTGTAGAGTCAGTTCTGACTCATGGTGGCCCAACATTCAACAGAAGGAACCACTGCCCCCACACCCGCCATCCTCCCAAGGGTTACTCAGTTTGAGCCCCCTTTTTTGTTTTTTGTCCCCCACTCCATCCGTTCTCCTGTTCCCACCTCTTCTCTGGCCACCTCGGGGTCACCCAGTCTTGTCTATTGGCGTATAAATCCTATTTATTCCTTCTTCTTTCCTTATATCAATAGTGAAGGCCAATATCTACCTTTGCGAGACTGACCATGCATGCTGCGCATAATTCAGAAGAGGACACAGACTGAGGGATAACATTGCCTGGATCAGATGGATTGGGTTGAAAGTAGATGTCGACTTGTGTTTTGTGGACCATGCCCAGTTGTGCCCATGCCTCACAGGGTTGGAGAGGGCTATCATTGTTTTCATTAAGCCCATTGCTGTAGCCACTCTATCTCTTGGGGAATTTTCTTCTTTTTGCCAAGCATGATGTCCTCTTCCGGGCAGGTCTCTCTTGAGAACATGTCCAAGAGATATGAGACAAGCCTTTCCATCCTTACTTCCAATGAGCACTCCACTGGGTGTCCTCCAGGTGTGTTTGGTGGTCCTGGCAGTCCACGCCATAGTCATCACCAGCACCCTCCTTCACAGGTCTCCTTTTGGTTTGGTCTTTCTTATTCGTGGTCCAACTTCCAAGAGAAAAAGCCATGGCTTGGGTCAGGCCCACCTATGTCTTCAAAGAGACACCCTTGAGCTCTTTAACACAAGATCTTTGGAAGATGTTCCTAGAGCGATACATCATTTGATTCCATGGCCGCTTCTTCCATGAACATTGATTGTGGAACCAAGTAAAATGAAATGATGGACATCTTTGATCTTGATGTTATCTACTGGTCCAGCTGTGAGGACTTTGGTGTTCTTTACACTGAGGGGTAATCCATCTGGAAGGCTGTAGTCTTTGATCTTCATTACCCACTACTTTAAGTCCTCTTCACTTTCAGCAGGCAGGGTTGTGTCACCTGTATGTGGAAGACTGTTAACAAACCTTTGTCCAAACCTGAAGGTGTCTTCTTCCTCATACAACCCCAAATTTGGGATGATTTGCTATGCATGTGCATTGAATAAGCATGAAGAAAGGATGAAGCACACCTTTGTTGACTATAAATCAGGCCATATTCCCTTGTTCAGTGCTACTGACTGCCTCTTGGTGTGTGTGTGTGTGTGTGTGTGTGTGTGTGTGCGCGCGCGCAGTTTCCCTAAGAGCACAATAAAGTGCTCTGGAATGCCTATTCTTCTCAATGTTCCAGTTTGTTGTGATTCATATTCGAAGACCTCTGGCATGGTCCATAAGACAAAAGTCAACATCTACTTTCAACCCAATCCATCTGATACGGGCAATGTCATCCCTCAGTCTATGTCCTCTTCTGAATCCATCTTGAACTTCTGGCAGCTCTTTGTAGATGAATTGCTGCAACCATTTTTAAAAAATCATCTTCCACAAAATGGTACTTGCATGTGAGAGTGATGGTATTGTTCAATAATGCCTGCATTCTATCACATCGAAAAAGGCAGGAGCCATTGTTCCCGATTTCCAGATGAAGAAAGAGACGCATGAGGAAGTGAACCCCATTGCCTACAGTGACACAAACCCCGAGAGGCAGACCTGGGACTGGGATCCACACAACCCTTCCAGAAACACTCCACAATGCCCTGCTATGATGAGTGAACCCCTCTGCAATCCTCAGACTGCCTATCAGAGATATTCTGGAGCTGGATGAAAAACGTGATCTGGTGGTAGTGGCCGGAGGAGGTGACTAGTGGGCTCATCCTGTGCCAGGGCTAAGGGTCTAGAAAAGGATTGCCTGCCAGGAAGCAGGTGAAGGAGCAGGTAGTGACCGCCAGCAAGGCGGAGGAGGAGGCAGCAACCCTAGGGATGGGAGGATAGGGACCCTGATGTGCCAGGACAACTGGCAGGAGGCAAGCGAGGGGAAGGAACACTGTTCCCTGTGTAAGAACCCCTTGTCCACTGTGCCCCAGGCTCCCCAGTCCATTTGCAACCCCCTCGGTGACAGGGACCCTGCGTCCCTCCAACATGCAGCATCCCAGTCACTCCTCCGATATACTCTGCACGGCCACACCTCCCAAGCCCTCCATGGGATTTTCTTGTGTCCTTGAGAGAAAGCACTCAGTCTGCCCTTGAAGCCCAGGCCCAGCTCTGCATTTTAATTCTGGACTTAATTCTTAGTGGGTTGAGCCAGGAGCGATTGAGGGACGGATTAGCAGCCCTGACATCCAGCCTCTAGTCCGGGGTGCGACCTGGGGGTCTTCCCAGACTCCTCCCTCTGGCTCAGGTGGAGCTGCTGGGGAACGGCCCCCCACTCCCCCACAGCTGGCTCACCATTGGCTAGGGAACACCCTTCCCATCAAGAACAGCCTCCCTCGAAGGGAAGGACGTGGCTGGCAGGAAGATGCAGGGCCACAGTGTCCCAAGGCAGGAGGTGTAGGTTTCTGGGTGGGGGGGCAGTCGTTTATGCTGAAGACAGGAAACAAACAGAAGTCTGAACAGAGGGCCAGGGAAGCTCAGCCTCAAACCCATCTGCGTTCTGCAGGAGACCCTGCCGCATCCAGGGTGCACACCCTCGGCTTGGGGTCTGGGTCTCCATCCTCTTGACCGCAAAAGAAGGAGGGTATTCACAGCCAGAGCTTCACCACTGTGAGCGATGCCACCAACTGTACCCTGCTGCTCCTCTGGCTCAACTTGCCTGGAAGGTCCGGGGACTGGGGCTCCAGCTCTCCAGGCATGTGTCAAGCTGTCCATGGTGGCAGCGGACATCTGCTTCCTACATCCTCCAGGCTCGGTATGGTGACCCTGCAAAGGGCAATCGTGTGGGTCACTTGAGAGCCAGTCTGACCCCAGGCGCAGGGCCCACCCACGTGCCCAAGCTTGGCTCCCAGGCCGGGTCTGGGAGGGTGGGGTAGGCCTTTCCCAGCTTAAGCATCTGGGTCACAGCCTTGCTATGTGTTTGTCTCTGGGCAGGCTGATTTCACCAGTGACTAAGCTTGGAAGTCATAAAGCGGAGTAATAAATCTGTCAGGGAGGAGGACCGCTGCCAGGAGGCTGGCTGGGACCTTCAGCAGACAGGCCTGCCTCTGAATTCCAGCTCCTCCCAGAGCCCCTGACTGCAGGGGGAAGCCCACCTGCACCGTGGCTCTACCATCCTCTGGCTTACAAAGTCCCGGCTGACGGCGGGGCCCAGCTTTATATTGGTGCTGAGTCTGGGACAGTAACAGAAGCCCAGATCAGCGTGACCCGATGACCGTGGCAGGCCGCTCTTGGAAGCCCTTTCTGACTCCATGGGCAGGAAACTCCGGGCCTGGGGGAGGGTAGAGGTGGTGTCGGGGGTGTCTGGCCCCTGCAACCAGTCCCACTGCCCTCAGATTGCTGATTCAGTTCACAGCAATGCCCCTCGCCTCCTGGGCTCCTTTCCACATACCACAGCTCTGGCAGCCCATGTGTGTACAGCCCTGGTTCTCAACCTTCCTAATGCCGTGACCCTTTTATATAGTTCATCATGTTGTGGTGACTCCTCCCCCCACAACCATAAAACGACTTTTGTTGCTACTTCATCACTGTCATTTTACTACAATTATGAATTGGGTGACTCCTCTGAAAGGGTCGTGCGACCCCAAGAGAGGTCACAACCCACAGGTAGAGAACCGCCGGTGTATGGTCTAGACAATCCAGAGAGTCTTCTTGGGGATCATTTCTATGGCAATGGGAGCCAGGCCTTCCTTCTGGGACACTGCTGGATGGGTTGGAACCCCAGCCTCGTTAGGCCACCAGGGACCTTTTTGTAATCTCACACCGGGAGGCCATGTCACCTGCAGTCTGAAGAGCCTGGTCCCATGTGACTGCACCTCGGCTCAGTTTATTTGTCAGCGGTCAAAGGGGAGGGGTCCAACCATCCAGCCTGTCTGCCCCACAGCATGCAGGGTGTTAGCGAGAAAGGGAATACACAGCTCGACCTAAGCCTGAAGAGTAACAAGTGCTAGAGGTCAACTCGACCGCTGACCTAGGGCCACCCCATGTGCTGGGCATCAGGGGAGCCGAGATGGGGCAGTTCCACACCTCTGCTGCAGGCTCAGGGGAGGCACCAGCCCATGCTGATGGCACTACCAACACCTTCCCTGGAAACAGTGCCATCACTGAGCACTTCCGGGGGCCTAGCCTGCACCAAGTACGTCGCATGCATTTTTCTCTCTCTCTCTCTCCTCTCTCTCTCTCAAAGTAATCTAATTGGGCACCCTTACATATCTCATAGCAATCCCTCATTTAATTGTATCAAGCACACTTGTACATGTGTTGCCATCATCATTTTCAAAACATTTTCTTTCCACTTGAGCCCCTGGTATCAACTCCTCTTTTTTCCTCTCCCTCTGCCACCTCCATGGATCCCTGATCAATTGCATATTATTGTTATTATTTCATTGCTCACACCATCTGCTATCTCCCTTCACCCATCTTTCTATGATATGGACCCTGTGGGAAGGGATGGTTATAGATCCAACCTTGTAATTGGTTCCTCCTTTCTCCCCCTTCTTCCCCACCTTTCCTTTACTCTCATGGTATCCCTACTCCTGCTACTGTTCCTGAGGGATTTATCCCTCCTGAATTCCAGTGTACATAATCTGTTCTTGCTGGATTTGTAAGGGACAACTAGGCATAAAGTGACCAGTTTTTAACATTGGTAAAGCATAAGGTGACCAAACATCCCACTTGTTAACAATTTAGCAACATCCCACGGCATTTTAAAATTACAATAAACATATTACAATACTATTTTTGCAAAAAAAATTTTTTTGCTCCATATAGACCAAATTTTTAATCAAGAACCCCCTTACCCCCCCCAGTCAATGATGTCCAGCTTAAAATCTGGTCACTTTACTAAAACAGGACACCATTGATGGTGGGGGGGTGTTCGGGGAGGGGGAATATGAGGAAGTAGATTCGCTTCCCTCTCTACCACCATTCCCCAGCTTGTTGTGTATTCTTTCCAAAAATCGGGACTTTTTCAAAACACCTCAGAACACAGGAAAACATGCTTAAAATTGGGATTGTCCCACCAAAAGCGGGACGTCTGGTCACTTTAAACTAGGGTCATGATAGTGATGGGAAGGAAGCATTAAAGAAGGAGAGGAATGCTATGTGTTGCTTTCCGTGCTGCACCCCGGCTGACTCTTTCCTTTCTTATGACCCTTCTGTGAGGGGATGTCTAATAGTCTACAGATGGGCTTTGGGTCTCCTCTCTGAGCCCCCTTGTTCACATCAATATGATCGTTTTGGATCTTCTGATGTCTGATGCCTGACCCCATTGACACCTCGTGATCACCCAGACTGGTGTGCTTTTTCCATGTAGACGTGGTTGCTTTACATCCTTGGATATACCAGGTGGGCATTGCTATTTCAATTTTGTAGGTGAAGAAACAGGTTCATGGGGATGAAGTCATTTGGCCAAAGTGACTCCAAGTGAGACGTGGCAAGTCATCTGGATTCAACATCTCTCCCCACCAAGTGTCCACCACCTTCTTCCCTGAGTTGCATCCTTGTCTGGTCTCAGCAGCTGCAACTTTCATTACATTGTACATAAAGGGAAGGGGGGCGGGGTCCAAGTGTCTTCCTGGTGGCTACCTGTGCTTGGTCCTGTCAAACCATCCTTGTAAGAGGGGGGCTTTCTGTGGTCATTCTCCCCAGCGCTGGTGCCTGCTGAAAGCACTTGGAGGAGTCATGGATCTCAGCCTCTCTCCCTGTGCCATGGAAGGTTTGGATGGGATGATTCTAAAGGGTCCCCTTTCTCTACCTATGTGTGATCCTCTCCACTTGGATGGGCCAGCTTCAAATGGGAAGAATCAGTCCATTCATCTGGGCTTTGATTTCTCCATTGGTGAACTATCCACAGACTGTATTGCCCATGGCCAGGCTTGTCCAAGAGAGAAAAGCCAAACGTGTGAGGGGAACCAGCCCCTAACATATCATCGTGGGACCTGCAGGCACAGTTGTACAGGGGTAATAAGTAAAGATTATAGCAAAGTCATAGAAAATATGAGAGATAGAGAGAGAACAGAGTCAGACCATTTCATGGTAGCATGCTCACCTCAGCCCCACTTAGTGGTCCACGTGGAGAGAGAGAGAGAGAGAGAGAGAGAGAGGGGTTTACTGCTAATCAAGACTTTTTAATCTTTTGGGTGCAACCAAGCCTTTTAAATCATTTGGGAACATTCAAGTCCCCTAATGACAGGTAAGGACATGTGTCCCAGGAAAAGGTTGTGCTCTAGGTAATACAGTAATGGAAGGGGGATGAATCCAGGGGTACACACTATAAGAAGAGGGGTAGGGTAATAAGTGATAAGATGGGTAGATCCTAGATTCAGGGAAGCAACCTAACTTTGGATATCACTGAATAGGTTTGACTTGTTCTCTGGCCTTCAAAGAAACCATTGACAATAGGATGTGAACCCCACCTACCAGGGGGCCAGACTGTTGGTTGAAAGCTGTTGGGGAGAAGTAATCTATCGACTCTAACAGCAGGGAGTGGACCCCACCAGACAGTAGCCTGGCAGGCTGAAAGCCTTGGAGGAGACAGAGTTGGGGAAAGTCTTATCATATTAATCCCACACAAACTCCCTGCTTGGGAGCGGATTCTGATTCACAGCGCCTTCTGGAAGAGAATTGGACCAGCCCTATGGGCTTCCAAGGCTGAAAATTCTTAAGAGAGTTAAAATTCTCATCTCTTTGCTTCATTATTATTTTTAGGTGCGATTGAATTTGTTCTGACCTTCCAGTTAACCTTGTGGTAAGGGAACTTACCACGCAGGCCTGCACTGTCCTCCCAGCCATTCCTGTGCTCCAGTCCAGCGTGGTGACCGCTGCGTCCACCCAGGCCTGTTGTATGGTCCACAGGACAGAGGCCTTGGGAGTTGTTTGAAATGGTTATAACCATGTGATTGTTGCCCTGGAGTCAATTCCAACACACAGTGACCCCATGTGAGAGAGCATTGCCATCCCCTAGAACGTTCTAGGCTGTCATCCTTATGGGAACTGATTGTCAGGTCTTTCTTCCTCGGCACCGTTGAGTGACTCCCAACTGCCAACTTTGTAGTTAGCAGCAGAACGCTTGATCTCCATGCCGCCAGGCCTCCTTTGCCATAGCAAGGTGGACGTTGTTGTATGGGGTGGAGAGTTCCAGCTATGGCAGCTGACTTGTCACCGTGAGGAATAAACCGGGAATAGCCAGGTGTTGATGAGGGTAGAGCCGAACAATAGCAAGAACCCAGGCCTTACTTTTGCCCTTAAAGCCTTGCCTGTGACATTCAACTACATGAACCAACCCTGGAGCCATCTCATCTCTGGACTGCTTATGTGAGTCAGTAGACATTCCTTGTTGCTTAGTTCCCTGACTGGGTCTTTTGGTCATGCTTGTTGAATGGGTTAGGTTGGGCTTATTGCTATTTTTTTTCCGGGAGAGAGTAGTTTAGGTGACACAGAGACAAAATGTTCTATGAGGTTACCTGTTGGTTCCAATCGCCCTTCCAATGATTACCTTCTGATGTTTCCACCACGAGTGCCCACACCTCTCTTCTCTAGAATCTCTAGTGAATCAGTCTGTCTAAAGGCTCTGAGGAGACTGGACAGGGTCTCACCCTGAAATCAGACAGTGTGAGGTCAGACATGCAGGCCACCCCTAACTAGTCATGTGACTTTGCCTGGTTGTTTAATCTCTCTAAATCTCAGTTGGTTCACTTATAACTTGGAGATAATTTTACTTATTTCTTAGCGATGCTTGGATTTAATGTCTGAACTAATAAAATCATCTATACCAAGTCTTTGACAGTAGGCTTAGTGATATGTAAGTGTTAAATGCTAATTATTAAACCAGATATGGAGCCCATCATATATTTGGGGTTTTTTTGGGGGGGGGCCATCATTGCCCTCTGGTGGGAGTAGGAGGCCCAGCCTTGCTCTGAATTTGAACTGCCAAGTCAGTGGGCCGCAGTCCGTCACTCAACCACTACACCATTGGGGCTGCCCCGACCATCATATATTTGAATGTAGGATCACATCCCCAATTTTTTCAATAAAGGCTATTCAGCATTAAAACAAAAATACCTTTCTGTGCTTATAATTGTAAAAGTCAAGAATAAGCTTTCATCAGTGTTAGGAATTGAAATGTGTGTTGTAAATCTATGCCTGTGGTTATAATTCCATTTGAGATTGAGTTACCTTTATTGTATCAATAAGGTAAGATAGACATGATTGGGGTTATCTTGCGTCAGTCTCTAGAGGCAGAGATGGGCTAAGATAGATGCCAGGACACCTGAAAATCTTTAAGGAACCAGGAGGCAGGTCCAAGAGACAAGGATCTTCCTCCAAAACTCTCACAGAGA